>JAPFFP010112437.1:0-18494 GCA_026153255.1 Solanum medicagineum | reverse complement strand
AACAAATGAATGCAATAAATGCATTAAAACATCATTTCAAAAATCACAACATAAGTGTCAATAATCAGCATAAGCTTGCCAAGATAAACATGAATGTATGCAAATGACATAAGGGCTGAAACTTAAGACTTGAAATCACATAGGGGACTTGGAATTAGTACCTTAGGCTTGAGTAGAATGGAAGAGTAGGGATATCGCTTTTGCGTATCCGTCTTGGCTTCCCTTGTAGCACTCTCAACTTGTTGGTTTCTCCAAATAACCTTGACGGAAGCTATATTCTTGTTCCTCAACCTTTTTACTGGTCTATCGAAAATTTCAACTAGAACCTCTTCATAAGTCAAATTGTCTTCAACAACACCCACGACATCAAGAGGAACAATAGCACTTGGGTCACCCACACACTTCCTCAACGTAGACACATGGAAGACCGAATGAACCATATTCATATCATTGGGAAACTCCAACTCATAGGCCACCTTACCAATTTTTTTCAACACTCTATAAGGACCCACAAATCCTGGACTCAATTTACTCTTCTTACCAAAATGAACCACGCCCTTCATGGGTGAGACCTTCAGATAAACCCAATCACTAACCTTAAATTTAAGATCCCTCCTCCTCACATCGATATAGGACTTTTGTTGACTTTGGGCGGTTTTCAACCTATCTCTTATCAACCTTACCTTCCCTATGGCCTCCATAACCAAATCCGGACCCAACAAAGCCATCTCCCCCACCTCAAACCATTCAACTGGGGATCTATAACATCTACCGTGGAGAGCCTCAAAAGGAGCCATACAAATGCTTGAATGATAACTATTGTTTTTAAAAAACTCAATATGTGGAAGAAGTTCATCCCAAATACCCTTAAACTCCAAAACACAAGCTCTAAGCATGTACTCCAGAGCTTTGATAGTTCTTTCGTCTTGGCCATCTGTTTGAGAGTGTAAGGTCATACAAAGTTTTACCTTGGTATCCAAGACCTCTTTGGAAAGACCTCCAAAAGTGAGAAGTGAATTGAGCACCACAATTCGAAATGATAGACAAAGGCACCCCATGCAATCTAACCGACTCATAAATGTATAATCTAGCATAATCTTCGGCACCATATGAAGTCTTAAGCAGTTGGAAGTGCGCCGACTTTTTCATTCTATCAACCACAACCCAAATAGAATCAAAATGCTTTGAAGTCTTAGGCAACCGAACCACAAAGTCCATGTTAATTTCCATCCACTTACAAGTAGGAATCTCTATATCTTGGGCTAGGCCACCTGGCCTTTGATGCTCGATTTTGACTTGTTGGCAATTATAGCAACTGTACACAAATTTAGCAATGTCTCTCTTCATGCCACCCCACCAAAACACTTCCCTAAAATCTCTATTCATCTTTGTAGAATCGGGGAATAATAGGAAGAATTATGAGCCTCATAAAGAATTCTCTCTTTCAAGTCATCCGCACTAGAAACACACAACCTATCTTCTTACCTATGGGCTCCATCTCCCCTTTGCAAGAAAACCTCCACCTTACCACCTCTCACCCAAGCCTCCAATTCTAACAAGGCAGGGTCATGATCTTGCTTTGCCTTCACATCCTCAATCAATGAAGATTTAGAACCATCAACCATTGCTACTCCACCATTGTCAACATCTTCCAACCTATCTCCCAATTTAGCCAACCAGTGAACCTTTCTAGCCACCTCCTTGCCTCCATCATCAACATGAGCTAGGCTATATGTAGACACCCTACTCAAAGCATCGGCCAGAACACTAGCCTTACTGGGTGATAATGCATACTCATATCATAATCTTTAATAAGCTCTAACCACCTTCTTTCTCTCAAGTTGAGATCTTTTTGGGTGAACACATATTGCAGACTTTTATGATAAGTAAACACATCAATATGCACCCCATAAAATTAATGACGCCAACTTTTAAAAGAACCTACCACAGTAGACAATTTAAGATCATGGATAGGAGAATTCTTTTCATGCACCTTAAGTTTCCTAGAGGCATAAGCTATCACTTTAACATTTTGCATCAACACACAACCCAAACCAATTTTTGAGGCATCATAATACACAACAAACCCTTCCAACCCTTCCGATAGAGATAAGATAGAAGTGGAGACAAGCTTATCTTTGAAGGTTTGGAAACACTCTCTAGACTCATCGGTCCACACAAATTTTGCCTTCTTTTGGGTCAACTTAGTCAAAGGAGAAGCCATAGAAGAGAACCCATTCACAAACCTTCGGTAGTAACCCAATAAGCCCAAGAAACGTCTAATGTCCAATGGATTCAAAGGTCTAGCCCAATTTCTAAGTACTTTCGTCTTTTTAGGATCCACCTTACTACCATCACCCGACACCACATGACCGAGAAAGGAAACTTGTTTCAACCAAAACTCACATTTCTCATACTTTGCATACAATTTTTCCTCCCTCAAGATTTATAACACTACCCTCAGGTGAGCCATATACTCCTCCTCACTATAGGAATAGATCAAGATATCATCTATAAATACAACAACAAATAAATCAAGGCAGGGTTTAAAGACCTTATTCATAAGATAGTCAAAGTGAAGGACATAACCACAAACTCATAGCACGCATACCTAGTCTGGAAGGCCATCTTGGGAATGTCAAACTCCCTCACTTTCACTTGGTGATACCCGGACCGAAGATCAATTTTAGATAAGTGACTAGCCCCTTGAAGTTGGACAAAACGATCATCAATCCTTGATAGACAATACTTATTCTTTATGGTGACCCTATTAAGTTGCTAGTAGTCAATGCAGATTCTAAGAGTACCATCCTTCTTCTTCACAAACAACACCAGTGCACCCCAAGGTGGTTGGCTAGGGCTGATACAATCCTCCTCCAAAATATCCCTCAATCGCTCCTTTAGCACCACCAGAGCCATACGGTAAGGGGGAATAGAAATGGGTTACGTATCGGGAAGAACGTCTATACGGAAATCTATTTTTCTTCAAGGAGAAACACCAGGAAGCTCATTGGGAAAAATATGAAGGAATTCATTAACCTTTGGAGCAGACTCTATAGGAATGACTTTGGACTCAACATTCCTCACCCTCACAAGATGGTAGAGACACCCCTTAGAAATCAACTTTAGGGCTTTAATGCAAGAAACGAATCTACCTTGACCACCACATCATGAACTTCCCACTCAAGGACGGGTTCATTGAGGAATTGGGATTTGACCCTACGGGTGCTACAATCAATATAGGCATAATATGAATGCAATAAATCCATCCCGAGAATGATATCAAAATCCAACATATCAAACTCAACAAAATTACAAAGTAATATTTTATGCAAAATTAGAACGAGAATATTTCTATAGACCCTTTTAACAACAATGGAACACAACGAGAGTAGACACCTCATAAGGCTCATACAACAATTCGGGTTCAACATGAAACTTTTTGGCAATAAAAGGAGTAACAAAACAAAAAGAGTGGCACCCAGTTCTATCGATGCATATACATCAAAATCAAAAACTTTTACTATACCGGTGATGACATCGGGCACCTAATCTACCTATTGCCTCTCTTGAAGTGCATAGAACCGGTTGTGCCTTAGGGCACCACCTTGTTGACTTCCCCTTCCCTTAGGAATCGTATTTGCACCTTGGCCTTGTGGACAACCATTTCTACCCTTGTTTTGATTATGTGGATCCTCAATCATCTTGTCACCTACATCTCCAAAATCATAGCAAGCATTGGTGTTCCTCAAACATGGGCGATCATGGCCTCTACCACATCTCGGACACAAAGCATTAGACACCACAATACCACCACCTTGGACTCTTGGGTTATCATTAGAAAACCTCCTATTAGGAGCATTGAAAGACCCTTGGCCTTTATGAAACCAGCCACCCCTAGGACCTTGGAATATATCGAAATATCTCCGTATCGAAATGTCTCCATATCAACCGGTGTTTGGGAAGTCTTGCCACTTGCCGGTTGAACTTGAGCACAAGACATTATAAGCATTGAAGAAGCCGAATCTAGATTGGCATGAAGCAGCAAATTCTAGGTTGATGCAAGTGAATGAGCTTGATGAGTATAGACTGCGGGCATATAAGAGCTCGGCCTTGTAATAGCAACGAATGAAAGTTTTACATGATCGCATAATTGAAGATCGCCAATTTGCTCCGGGAGACGTGATATTGCTTTACATTTCCAAGTTTAGGTTGTTTCTTGGAAAACTCAAATCTATGTGGATAGGGCCTTTCAAAGTTGTGCGCCTTCTTAGTCATGGAGCTATCGAGTTAGAAATCAGGGATAGCAAAACATTCAAAGTGAATGGTCAGAGAATCAAATGGTACATAGGTGACATAGAAGAAATCAATATAATGGGATACTGGATCTTGTTGAAGTATAATTTCAAAAGCTTTCTGTCGTGCCGTGACAATAGATCATGTGCTTCCTGGGAGGCAACCCAGGTATGCCCCTTACACCTTTCCTATATGTTTTTAATTTGAGGATAGAATATCCTATTTTTATTGGGTGTGGGATGTTATGGATTAAGGTGAAGTCTGAGTAGCCTCGAGTCCATAACTTTCCTAGTTTTTTATCCCAAGGTTTTCTAGTCGTGCTTCTTTTTCCTTGTGGATGTTTAATTTTCTATTGAACTGACATTTTGGTAGAGTATATGAAGTGTAAATTCATAGTAATGTTGTTTGTTGGCATATACATAGCCCTGAGATACGTTTTAAAGTTTTGATGGAAAATTGGGTACCCTCAAAATTTTTGAGGTTGTCGTTATCAATGCATTCATACATTTTTGAGTAGCTGGCAATGTTTGTTCTGTTATTATAAAGGTAAGGTTGAGGCTTGAAGCATGACCTGTGAGTCTATGCTTGATTGTGGGTGCAATGTCATGTGTGTTGTGAGCTTATTTTACTGCATTCATGCATCTTGTATGGACTCAGAACTTGTCTTGTTACTTTAAGACTTGTTTGGTGGTGTGGTTAATACAAAAAGGATCTTAGGCCTTTATTCTTTGAGTGAACCCACTTTTGGTCTAACAGACCCACCAAATGAGTGAGTGAATCCCTTGTTCCAAATCTTTGAGCTGCTTATGTACTCATTCTTTTTTGACACCTTGATAACTTAACCTTGTTTGATGAAATACCTTGATATTATCCCTCGTCTACCCTTGAACATGTGAACCTTGATTGAGTCCAAAGCCTAAGTTGAGGGTGGCTACAATTTGTGGCCCTGGTATGGGGCATAGGTATTGTGTACTTAACCTAAGGCTAAAAGCCTAACTTGAGGGTGGCCCTGATTGTGGTAAAGTAATAATAATAAGGTGTTAGTTGTAAAATCAAGAAAGAAATAATAAATCATGAGCTGGATGAAGAAACAGAAGAGAAAAGTGCCTTGAGTTGAGAAAAAGAAAAAAAATGAGCTTGAAATTTAGGTACAACTTAAAAAGAGAAAGAAAACATTCGTGGAAGGCTTCAATTGGTGGAATAAGGGTGGACTTAGTGAAAGTAGATGTGTTATGAAGGTAAAAGAGTTGGTAAGCATGGTTCAAGGATAGCTTTTAGTCATTACTTGCCTAAAATGCCATACGAAAGCTCCCTAAGCCTATGTTACAAGCCAGTAAGTCCTATAGTGACCCAAATCAACTTTGTCACCAAATCGAAAGATGAGTATAAGGGCAAGCCGATGGTGTTAGCCATTGTGCATGAATTTTAATTGTGAGAGTGAGAATGCTTCCTCAGTCCCTAAATTCTTAATGCTTTTGAGTGAGTATGAGGGACTTTTTTCCAATGAGGGCATTTCAACTACTTGAGTAGCATAAGACTATACCAGCGACTGTGGACGGTTGATGCCCCTTAGCTTGCCATAGTTGGATTTCCAGTTATCTCATTATGTTTTTGTTCTGCTTAATAACCCTGCAATCCTATTTTAAAAATGGAAGTTAGTACCTGATCAAAGGAGTTGTCGTATATGCCATTAGTATAACTGCTATGTATTTCTATTTGTCTACGTAGATTGAGTCATTGGTTGAGGACAAGCAACAATTCTAAGTTAAGTGTGTTAATGTGCTATCAATATACAGCACATTTGATGCCTAAAACAAGGGATTTTGTGAGTTGTTAATGCGACTTTTTTTTATGGTTTTTATGTGTTTTTGTGTTGTTCTTGCAGAAAAGTTAGGTTGGCATGATTTTGAAGAAAATTCATAGATTTTGCTGAAGCTTAGGACATAAAAGCACACCTACGAGTTGTAGCCCTAGCTACGAGTCGTAGGGTAGGTCGTAGTAAGAACAGAGACCAAAACTCAGAAATCTGCCAAGTGGAGGTCATCCCTACGAGGTCATCCCTATGCGGCCATCCTATGAGTCGTAAGTCTCACTATGACTCATACAGGTGGACTCGTAGCATGAATCATAGAGCCAAAATGTTGGACCAAAAATTGAAGGCCAAGACTATGAAAAGGACATACAAACTGTACTAGTTTAGTCTAAGATTCCAAGAACTTAATACGATACCCCAACTACGACTCGTAGGTCATCCTACGAGTCGTACCTGCGAGACTTATCAACTGCTAGTTATCTTTTCTATGTAAATTATAAGGTTATTTTGTAAATACTATATATAGTTTAAGTTAGGGTTTTAAAAAGGTAGATTCAAACCACAGGAGTTTTTATCATCTTTAAATATTCTCTCAAGAGAATTTTTTAGGTTTTTAGCTTAGATTATCATTTCTGGTGGAAAACACAATTTTGGGGACTGTAAACCTCGCTTTGTGCTCATTGTCAATGTATTAAGCTTTTGGTTTGCTACTTGTGGTGTCTTTAATCTTCATTGCTTTGGGTAAAATTCTCAATCATGTCATTTATTTGCATTTTTGTTAGTTTTGCCTTAGCCATGATCAGCTAAGCACCCACAACATGGAGTTGTGGGAACCATGAATAGTTGACTTGAGATGACCTAGGTCTATTGCATTTCTATGATTGGAGTTTTGCATGTATTGTGTATTTCCTTTCATTATGACTGTTTTTTAGTGGTGGCCAACACCAAACCCTGCCTACTATCACGAACCCGACCAAGGTAGTGACAAATAGGAAAAGAGAAGTAGATGACAGGATTCGATTGATGTCTTATCATCTAATCAACTAATCCTGTCTAAGAGGAGGTTGACTAGACAATTGGTAACGGTTAGTTGGAACGCCATGGTTGCCGACCAAGCGCCATGGTGAAATTCGACCTTCAACTTCACAAGAGGGCTGGAAGAACCTAAGTTATTGTCCTGCATGTGACTCTTCAACTGTAGTTATGTTAGCTAGGGTAATCGAGTGAACGAATTATGGGGAACACCATTCCCAAGTTTTCCCTAAAATTGAGTGTTTTCCCTGCGTAGTAATATAGTTGTAATTTTACTTTTGTTTTTGAATCACAAAACCCCCCCATATTTAGAGATGCTAGTTATTGATGCTTGAGATGATTAGTGGTAAAATCTTGTAGTCAAGCCCCATATTCCCTATGGAGTCGACCCTAACCTTCGGTTAGGTTAATTGATGATAGCGACCGCTTTCTTATTGGAGCGTGAACATCATCAAAAATTATGGCGTCGTATATGGGGAATACGGATATTTTTGGATTTGATTTCACTATTAGTTAATTCTAGTGTTTATTTCTAGAGTCTCGTGTATTTTACTTTTGTTTTTGTTTTAGTTTGATTTTATTTGCAGGGTGTACTAGGTTGTATGCCCAACATAAAGAGCCAAGATAATCCCTTAGCTCCACTCAATTTGGAGATCCATCGACTACCAAGAAGAATGGCTTAAATGAATGAGAATATCGAGATCGAGAAGGATATGGATATGAGTGAGAATATGGGAAGAGAGGAGAATCCAAACCAAGGGATAATAGGCCACAACTCAGGGACTTCAATGAAAACCCTTATGGATGGAATTAGTATCGATTGGAACCTATGCCAATGGACATTATCGGTGCTATAGTACTGCCACCTTTACCAGTAGATACTGAGTTCATGGTACCGAGTGGATTACTCCAAATGCTCCAAAATCGCAGACTATTCATATGGCTACCTTCGAAGGATCCCCATCATCATCTCCAAAATGTGGTGTTTGTTTGCAAGAGTGTCATAGGGACACAAAATCTTTCTTTTAATCCTGTTGGTTTATGGTGTTTCCACTGTCATTGACTGGCGATGCAGTTGTATGGTTGTCCAAGCTTCCTCCATGTACTATAAGAAGTTGGGCTGAGCTTCAAGGAGTATTCCTTGAAAGATATTTTACAAGATCTAAGAAGTTGAAGCTCAAGGACCAAATCAACAACTTTGAGCAATTGCCAGGTGACTCTATTAGCACAACATGGGAGAGGTTTACTAAATACTTAAGGATGGTTCCTGATCACAAGATTGTTGATGATGCCTTGGTTGAGATTTTCTATCGAGCGCTTGATGAGAATACTCAAGTTTGCGCCGACACCATCATGGGAGGCATGTTCCTAGAACAAGCTTTTCCATTGAGAGCCGCAATGATGGAGCAAGTGGTCAAAACAAATAGAGCATGGGGTCAACGAGAACGAGGTGTGATGAAACCTTCTTGTGCGGTCAACACCAACAATGAGCAAGCAAAGGTGAACGAAGAGATCGTGCAACAACTTGTTCAACTTCGCACAAGCATGGACTTGGTTTTAAAGCAAAACCAAGCAAGTGTCAAGGAAGTCACCTACCAACCTCTGATGGCTCCCGTCTATGATGATCCATTCTTTGATGAAGATGCATGTTTTGTAAGCAACCATGTGGCGGGTTTCTGTAATAACCCCGAAGGGTCCAACTTGGACTATTGAAGGAAAGGTTCCAGGAATCAAGGTCAGAACTTCAACAGTGATGGGGTGTATAGAGATAACCAACGCAGATACTATGAAAAAAAGAGAGTTCCAGATGCTGAATGGGGAAGAAGAGAGGGCTACAGAAATAGTCCTTATGGGCCACCTCACAATCGTGATGCCAGGTCAAGTAAATCTAGGATTGAAGAGATGTTTGATAAGTTGTTGAAGAGAACTGACCTAAGATGAGACTTTAAATGGAATGAAAGTGGATATTTCAAGTATCAACCAAAAATAGAGTCTCAGTCGGTGGCGATTAAGCAACTTGAACAACATTTGGGCAAGTATCTTCACAATTAAACCAACGCCAAAAAGTGCACCTTACCAAGTAATACGGTTCAAAACCCAAAGAATGAGGGGCATCGCATGGCAGTCATGACTCAGAGTGGCACAAGTACCATAGAACCCCTAGACCAATGGTTATGAATGGAAGCAACAAGAAGAGGGTAGAGGAGAAGACAGAAGTACACGGCACAAATGAGCAACAAAAGAAATACAAAACCTTTCCAAGGCACTCATCACCTTTTCGCCAATGGCTTGAAAAGAAAAATGAGGAAGGTAAGTTTGAATAGTTTTTGGTGTTGCTTAAAAAAAGGTCAGTTGACCTCCCATTAGTTGAGGCCCTTGAGAGGATGCTAGGGTATGCTAAATGGATGAAAGACTTAATCAAGAAGGATCAAGGAGTTAGACAAGACCTTTCCCAACATTTGTCAACATTGCAATGCCACCACCATAAAATCTTTAGTGCAGAAGTGTGAAGATCTGGGTGCATTCATCATTCCTTGCACAGTTGGGGAACTTACGTTTGCTAGAAAACTATGTGATATGGTAGCCAGCATTAATTTATCACCTCTTTCCATATTTAGAAAGCTTGGTTTGGGCAGCCTTATCCCTACAAAGATGAGGTTGCTGATGGCAGACAGAACGGTCAAATAGCCCATGGGGATACTCTACGATGTGTTGGTCAAGGTAGATAAATTTTATATTCCTTGTAAATTTTGTTATGCTTAACTATGATGTTGATTTTGCAGTTCCTATCATCCTGGAAAGACCTCTCTTAGCCACAGGTAGAGCATTGGTTGATATGTTAAAGAGTCTACTTACTTTTAGTTTTGGTGAGGAAGGAATTGTGTTTCAAGTGGGCCAACAAGATAGGAAGGGTTGTGAGTTTCAGGTCGTCTGAATGATTGAAATGAGTAAAGATGATGAAGTGGAGATCTTAGTTGAATTGAGTCTAGGAGTTGAACCTTTGGCAGCTCTGTTGAAGAATATCGAGGGTGAGAGTATTCCTAATTATGAGGAAACAGTGAATGCTCTTAGGGTGTCATTTTGGTCGAGCGACAGGCCAAGCTGGAGTTGGATTTGAGAAATAGGGGAACCCCACCCACTAAGCCATCTATAGAAGTCCCACCTGAGCTAGAGATGAAGGTATTACCAACACATCTGAAATATGCATACTTGGGAGAAAATAATACGTTACCCGTCATAGTTGAAGCTGATTTGAGTGAAGCCCAGGCAGAGGCTCTTGTTTCAGTTCTCAAATGATTCAAAAAGGGATTTGGATGGAAAATTGCAGATATCGTTGGCATACCTCCTGGGTTGTGTACATACAAGATTCAACTCATCAAGGATTACAAACCAAGTATTGAACATCAGAGGCGGTTAAATCCTCCAATACAAGAAGTGGTTCGAAAAGAGATCATTCAGTGGTTAGATGCAGGAGTACTTTACCGTATCGCTGATAGTGAATGGGTGAGCCCCGTGCAATGTGTCTCGAAAAAAGGGGGCATCACCATGGTGACAAATGAAAAGAATGAGTTAATTCTCATGTGACCAGTTACTAGATGGAGAGTATGCATGGACTACCGGAAGTTGAATGCTTCCACAGAGAAGATCATTTTCCCATGCCATTCATGGATAAAATACTTGATAGACTTACAGAGAAGGGTTGGTATTGTTTCCTTGATGGTTATTCCGGATATAATCAAATTATCATTGCACCTGAAGATCAAGAGAAGACCACTTTTACATGCCCGTAGGGCACCTTTGCATTTAAGAAAATGCCATTTGGGTTATGTAATTCTCCAGCAACATTTCAAAGATGCATGATGTCAATTTTCTCTGATATGATAGAAAGCACTATTGAAGTGTTCATGGATTGTTTTAGTATGGTTGGTCAATCTTTTGAAGAATGTTTATTGTATTTGAGTAATGTATTAGAAAGGTGTGTTGAAATTTAGCTAGTGTTGAATTAGGAGAAATATCACTTTATGGTCGAAGAAAGCATCATACTTGGTCACAGAATTTTAGGCAAGGGAATTGAAGTGGATAAAGGAAAAATTAAGATTATAAAGAAATTGCCACCGCAAAATTCGGTAAAAGGTATTAGGAGTTTCTAGGCCATGCTGGATTCTACAGTCGCTTAATAAAAGATTTTTCTAAGATCTCATAACCCTTGTGTAAGTTTTTGTAGAAAGACGCCAAGATTATGTTTGATGATGCTTGCATGCATGCTTTCGAAGAATTGAAAAGAAGGTTCACCACAACACCCATTATCGTGGCACCGGAGTGGTTACAACCATTCGAACTAATGTGTGATGCAAGTGGGGCTGCACTAGGTATAGTGTTGGGGAAACGAAGGGAGAGAATTCTGCATCTGATCTATTATGCTAGCAAAGCACTAAATATAGTCCAGAAAAACTATACAGTGACCGAACAAGAATTGCTTGCTTTAGTGTTTGCCTTTGAAAAATTGCGGTCATACTTGTTGGGGGCTAAGGTAATTGTACACACAGACCATGCGGCACTCAAATATCTAATGGCCAAGAAAGATGTAAAACCTAGATTGATCAGATGGGTACTTCGTTTGCAATACTTTAACTTTGATGTGATTGACAGAAAGGGGTCAGAAAATCAAGTAGCTGATCATCTCTCTAGGTTGGAAGATGAAGCTATGGTGAAGTTTGACAAAGGTCTTGAAATAAATGACTCATTCCCTGATCAAATAGTTTTAGCGGCCTCTCATGATCTTATACCTTGGTTTACAGACTTTGCTAACTACTTTGTGCGTGATATCCTGAGTTAAACACCCATCAACGTCGCAAGTTTATGCATGATGTAAAGAATTTCTTCTGGGATGGGCCATATTTATTTCGCATTTGTGCGGATGGGATCATCCCTCAATGTGTTCCAGAAGTGGAAATGATGAGCATTCTTGAAGCATGCGACTCTTCATTACTGGGTGGCCATCACAGTAGAGCTCGAACGACTTACAAAGTGTTGTAGTGTGGCTACTATTAGCCTTCTATACATCAACATGCCCATGATTGTGTTATGTCTTGTGATAGATGCCAAAGAGAGGACAGAGTTTTGCGAAGGCACGAACTTCCTCTAAATCCTATTTTGGTCACAGAACTATTCGATATTTGGGGTATTGATTTTATGGGACCTTTTGTTAGCTCTCATGGTAACAAGTACATTCTGGTTGCAGTGGATTATGTCTCTAAGTGGATGGAGGCCATAGCTCTACTGAATAATTAGGGTAAGAGTGTTATTGGGTTTCTCCGAATAGGCATTTTTTCCAGGTTCGGTACGCCTCGGGCAACTATCAATGATGGAGGGTTCTGATTTTTGCAACTTACTGTTCAAAGCTCTCCTTGAAAGATATGGTGTGAGGCACTGTGTGGAAACCCCTTCTCATGCCCAAACCAGTGGGTAATTGGAAGTATCAAATAGGGAAATAAAGCAAATCTTATCCAAAACGGTGAATGTGAATCGCATGGATTGGTCAAGGAACTTGGATGATGCTTTTGGGACTACTGTACTACCTTCAAAACTCCCATCAGAATGTCTCCGTATCAACTGGTGTTTGGGAAGGCCTTCCACTTGCCGGATGAACTTGAGCACAAGACATTGTGGGCATTGAAGATGCTGAATCTGAATAGGCATGAAGCTGCAACTTCTTTGTTGATGCAAGTGAATGAGCTTAATGAGTATAGACTACGAGCATATGGGAGGTGCACCTTGTACAAGAAATGAATGAAAGTTTAGCATGATCGCGGAATTGAAGATCGTCAATTTGCTCCTATTATTGCTTTACAACTCCAGGTTGAGGTGGTTTCCTGGAAAACTCAAATGTAAGTGGATGGGCTTTTCAGAGTTATGCGCGTTTTTAGTCATGGAGCTATCGAGTTAGAAAGCAAGGATGGAAAAACCTTCAAAGAGAATGGTCAGAGGGTCAAACGATATATGCGTGACATAGAAGAAATCAAGACTGTTGAAGATTGGGATCTTGTTGAAGTATAACTTCAAAAGCTTTCTGTGGTGCCGCGACAATAAATCAGGCGCTTCCTGAGAGGCAATGCAAGTTATGCCCCTTGCACCTTTTCTGTATGTTTTTACTTTGAGGAGAAAGTATCCTATTTTTGTGGGGTGTGGGAAGTTATGGATTAAGGTGAAGTCTGAGTAGCCTCGAGTCCATAAGTTCCCCTATTTTTGATCCCATGGTTTTCTTGCCATGCTTCTTTTTCCTTATAGATGTTTAATTTTTTGTTGAACCAGCATGTTTAGGTAGTGTAAATAATTTGCTAATTCATAGTAATGTTGTTTGTTGGCATATACATAGCCCTGAGAAGCATTTCAAAGTTTTGGTGAAAAATTAGGTACCCTCAACATTTTTGAGGTTGTGGTTGTTGATGCATTCATACATTTTTTAGTAGTTGGCAATGTTTTTTCTGATATTGAGAAGATAAGGCTGAGGCTTGAAGCATGACCTGTGAGTCTATGCTTGATTGTGGGTGCAATGTCATGTGTGTTGTGAGCTTATTTTGCTGCATTCCTACATCTTGTATGGACTCAGAACTTGCCTTGTTATTCTAAGATTGGTTTAGTGGTGTGGTTGATAAGGAAAGGATCTTAGGCTTTTGTTCTTTGAGTGAACCCACTTTTGGCCTAAATGACACACCAAATGAGTGAGTGAATCCCTTGTTCCAAATGTTTGAGCTTCTCCTGTACTCATTCTTTCAAGACACCTTGCTAACTTAACCTTGTCTGATGAAATACCTTGATATTGGCCCTAGTCTATACTTGAACATGTGAACCTTGATTGAGGACAAAAGCCTAAGTTGAGTGTGGCTATAATTGGGGGCCCTGGTTTTGGGGTATAGATATTGTGTACTTCACCTGAGGCTAAAATCCTAAGTTGAGCGTGGACCTTTTTTTTGTAAAGTAATAATAATAATGTGATTAGTTGGGAAATCAAGAAAGAAATGAAAAATCATGAGCCAGGAGAAGAACATGAAGAGAAAAGTTCCTTGAGTTGAGAAAAAGTAGAAAAAAAAGCTTGAAATTGAGGTACACCTGAAAAAGAGAAAGAAAACACTCGAGGATGGAGTGAATTGGTGGAATAAGTGTGGACTTAGTGAAAATAGATCGGTTATGAAGGTGAAAGTTTTGGTAAGTATGGTTCAAGGATAGCTTTTAGTCACTTTTTGCCTAAAATGCCATACCATTGCCCCCTAAGCCTATGTTACAAGCCAGTAAGTCCTAAAGTGATCCAAATCAACGTTGTCACCAAATCGAAAGATGAGTTTAAGGGCAAGCCTATGGTGTTAGCCATTGTGCATGAATTTCAATTGTGAGAGTGAGAGTGCTTCCTCAGTCCCTGAATTCTAAATGTTTTCGAGTGAGTATGAGGGACTTCTTTCCAGTGAGGGTATTTACACTACTTGAATGGCATAAGACTATACTAGTGATTGTGGACGGTTGATGCTCCTTAGATTGTCATAGTTGGATTGCAAGATATCTCAATATGTTCTTGTTCTGCTTAATAACTTTGCAATCCTGTTTTGAAAATGGCAGTTGGGTCTCTAAATCAAAGGAGTTGTTGTATGTGTCATTAGTATAACTGCTATATATTTCTCTTTGTCTACATAGATTCTGCTATCGCTTGAGGACAAGTAACAATTCTAGGTTGAGGGTGTTGATGTCCTATCAAAATACAACACATTTGATGCCTAAAACAAGGGATTTTGTATGTTCCTAATGCGGCTTTTTATGGTTTTTATGAGTTTTTGTGTTGTTCTTGCAGAAAAGTAGGATTGGCATGATTTTGAAGAAAAAGTGTTGATTTCCATGAAGCATAGGATATACGAGCAAACCTACAAGTCGTAGCCTATGCTATGAGTCGTAGGGTATGTCGTAGCAAGAAACAGAGACCAAAATTTTGAAATCTGCTAAGTGGAGGTCATCTTTACGAGGCCATCCTACGAGTCATAAGTCTCACTACGACTCGTATAGGTGGACTCATAGCAGGAATCAGAGAGCCAAAATGTTGGACCAAAAACTAAAGCCAAGACTACGAGAGGAACATATGAGTCATAGCTCAAGCAACAACTCGTACCTATGGGTCATACCAATTTAGTCCAAGATGCCAAGAACTTGATATGAGACCTCGACTACAACTCATAGGTCATCCTATGAGTCGTACCTACGAGACTTATCAGCTGCCAACTGTCTTTTCTATGTAAATTGTAGGATTATTTTATAAATACTATAAATAGTTTAAGTTGGGGATTTAAAAAGGGAGATTCGAACCAGAGGAGTTTTTATCATCTTTGAATATTCTCTCAAGAGTATGTTTTAGATTTTTAGGTTAGATTATCTTTTCTAGTGGAAAACCCAATTTTAGGGATTGTAAACCTTGCTTTGTGCTCATTGTAAATCTATCAAGCTTTTGGTTTGCTACTTGTGGTGTATTGAATCTTCATTGCTTTGTGCAAAATTCTTAATCACATCATTTGTTTGCATTTTTGTTGGTTTTGCCTTATCCATGAGTAGCTAAGCACCAACAACTTGGGGTTGTGGGACCATGGGTAGTTGACTTGAGATGACCTAGGTTTACTGCATTTCTATGATTGTGATTTTGCATGTATTGTCTATTTCCATTCATTATGATTATTGTTTGGTGGGGGACAAAACCAAAGCCTACCTACTATCACAAGCCCGAGCAAGGTAGTGACGAATAGGAAAAGGAGAGTATATGACAGGATTCGATCGATGTTTTCTCGTCTAATCATCCAAACGTGACCAAGGGGAGATTGACTAGGACAATTGGTAATCGTTATTTGGCACACCATGGTTGTCGACCAAGCACCAAGGTGAAATTCGACCTACACCTTCACAAGAGGGATGAAAGAACCTAAATCGTTGTCCTACATGTGACTCTTCAATTGTAGTTGTTTTACCTAGGGTAATCGAGCCAACGAACCATGGGGAATACAATTCCCATGTTGTCCCTAAAATTGAGTGTTTTTCCCACGTATTAATATAGTCGTAATTTTACTTTTGTTTTTGAATCAAACCACCCCCCATTTAGAGATTTTAGTTATTGATTCTTGAAATGATTAGTAGTGAAATCTTATAGTCAAGCCCCATATTCCCTGTGGATTCGACCTTAACCTTCGGTTAGGTTAATTGATGACAGCGACCACTTTCTTTTTGGAGCGTGAACATCATCAGGTTACCCTATTAAGTTGTCAGTAGTCAATGCACATTCTAAGATTACCATCCTTCTTCTTCAAAAACAACACCAGTGCACCCCAAGGTGATTGTCTAGGCCTGATACAATCCTTCTCCAACAAATCCCTCAATTGCTCCTTCAGCTTCACCGGGGCCATACGGTAAAGGGGAATAGAAATGGGTTGCATATTGGGAAGAAAGTCTATACCGAAATCTATTTTTCTTTCGGGAGGAACACCAGGAAACTCATTGGGAAAGACATCAAGGAATTCATTAACCATCGGAACTGACCTTCTAGGAAGGCCTTTGGACTCAACATCCCTCACCCTCACAAGTTGGTTGAGACACCCCTTAGAAATCAACTTTTGGGCTTTAATGCAAGAAAAGAATCTACCTTGACTAACACATCATGACTCACCCATTCAAGGTGATTGGCTAGGCCTAATAAACCCTTCTCTAACAAATCCCTCAATCGCTCCTTTAACTCCTTCAACTCTATTGGGGCCATACGGTAAGGGGGAATAGAAATAGGTTGAGTATCGGGAAGGTGATCTGTGCCAAAGCCTATTTCCATTTCGGGAGGAACTCCTGGAAGCTCCCCAAGGAAGACACAAAGGAACTCATTAACCACAGAAACCGACTCTATAGGAAGGACATTGGACTCAACGTCCCTAACCCTCACATGATGATAGAGATACCCCTTGGAAATCAACTTTTGGGCTTTAATGCCAGAAATAAACCTACCCTTGAACACCACATCATAACTCTCCCCCTTAAGGACATATTCATTAGGGAATTGGAATTTGACCCTACGGGTTCTACAATCAATAGCATACATGCAACCAATCCATCCCAATAAATAGCATCAAAGTCCACCATATCCAACTCAACAAAATCAGAAGACACCATTTCTGCAAATTAAAAACTGCACAATTTCTATATACCCTTCTAGCAACAATAGATGCACCAATGGTAGTAGACACCTCATAAGGCTCACACAACAATTCAGGTTTAACATGAAACTTTTTGGTGACAAAAGCAGTAACAAAAAAAAGAGTGGCACCCAGGTCTATCAATGCATACATATCAGAATCAAAGACTTTTAATGTACCAGTGATGAAATCGGGCACCTCATCTACCCCTTGCCTCCCTTGAAGAGCATAGAACCAATTGTGCCTTGGGGAACCACCTTGGTGACCTCCCCTTCCTCTAAGAGCAGCATTTGTACCTTGGCCTTGTGGACGGCAATCTCTACCCTTGTGTTGATTACATGGACAATCCAACTTATGACCCATTTCACCACACCCATAACAAGCATTAGTATCCTTCAAATATGGGCCATTGTGACCTCTACCATATCTTGGATACATAGAATTAGGCACCACACCACCACCACTTTGTACTCTTGGGTTGTCATTAGCAAATCTTCTAGTAGGAGTATTGGAAGACCTTTGGCCTTAATGAATCCGGCAACCCTTGGGACTTTGGAATCTACCTTCAAAACGGGCCCTCTTGGCCTCACCCATTCTCCTCTTTCTCAACTTTTCACCCTCCAATTGTTCGGCATAAGTCATGAAGCAAAACAAGTCCATATCACCTATCAACTTCTTGGCATAAAACTCCTTATTCACCAAATCGGATATACCCGTCACAAACTTTTTCATCCCAAACCTTGGCATGACCACCAATTGTGGGGCATATTTAGAGATTTGGTTGAACTAGAGGGAAAACTCCCTCTCACTCATCGAACCTTGCTTTAAATTTATAAATTCCATCATTTTTGCCTCCATTAGTTCAAGAGGAAAGAACCAATTGAGAAATGTCGCCTTAAACTCCTCCTAAAAGATCACATTGTTGTTCCCCTTTTCCCCTTTGGATTAAGTAAACCATATTTAGGCCACCCTTTTGAGTTGGTAGGAGGCCAACTCCACTTTGTCCTCTGACCTAACTGAAATGACCCCAAAAAGTGCCCAAAGATGTGCCTCGGAAGCTCCTAGAATTGTAATTACCATATATCTCAAAATTCGTGTGTGATATTAAAAATCTGACTTCATATTATCGATCAGGGGGTCAAATTGAGTGG
>JAPFFP010112427.1:0-18496 GCA_026153255.1 Solanum medicagineum | reverse complement strand
CTTCGAATATGATAGCTACCACAGGAGGAATCAACGTTGCTTGCTCTTGCTAGGCCCTACATCACGAAACAAATGCATAAATTAGGGTGAGTACTAGAAATATGGAACCTAGTTGGCATCATAGGTCGACTGAGTAAGAATAATAAATAAAGCGGGGACAATTAGAATATATACCATAACATTTTTTTTTCCAAAGAGTTGTCATTGACTTGGCTCACCAACATTTCTTGTTCACCTCAACCATATCTCCTCGAAATAACATTTTCTAAAAAATATTCATAAATACTCATGGATGATTTTTTTCAAAATTTAATTAAAGTTGACAAAAATTGGATAATTTTAAAAATTCTTTTAATAAATTTTGCTCCAAAATCACGCACAAACTCACAAAAATTCAAAAATAGTTACAAACATTCATGTTTAAATACAACTTCAATTTTTAACTTGAAAACAAATTCTACTCCTCTTCTTCTTCTAACATATTCGACTACTCCTCCTCCTCTTCCTCCTAGTCTTCTTCTTCTTCTTCCTATGAACTTTCTTCTTCTGATGAGCTTTCTTTCGGGGAAAGACCTAGATAAAATTATTTATAAAGTTTGAGAAAAATTACAAATGATCTAGAATTGTTTCAAATAAAAAATAAACCTAGAAAACATCACTATGACATATGTATAGGTATGTGTCACAGTCATCCTACACATGAATCATCCTAGTAACCCTAGAATAACAATCTCCCTACATTCCATCTTGTATTTCCTATTTGTCTTCCGAGTTTAAGGTAGATAAGGAATTTATCCTAATATTAGTCGGGCATTAAAATAGTAAAATCATGATATGTAGGAGTAATTGTAAACATCAACCTATTATCAACTAAAGCAATTATGTATTATACCATAATCCTATAGCTACAACCCCAGAATAGGAAAATTTAGCCACTCAAAATCTGAATCACAAGATAAAAATGTATCATGAACACTCAATGAGTAGAAATTAAAGAAGAAATTAAGTAATATTGACCCTAGAAAAGAGTTCTACACAATTTCTGCTTGTTCCCAAAAAATTCCAAGTGTCCTTTTGAAATACCATACAATAACAACATACTCGGTGGAATCCCACAAGTGGGGTCTTGGGAGGATAAAATGTACGGAGACCTTAAAATTGCCTCATAGAGATAGAGAGACTATTTTTGAAAAATCCTAGTCTCAAAAATCAAGCCCCATAAGCAGAAAATTCTAGATATGGAGAAAAGGGGAAAAGAAAAAAAATAAAAATGACTAATGATGAAAATTAAATGATAGTATGTAAATATGATAGAGTAACAAATATAAGATGGATGATGACAACATAGGATATAAAGACACGACTACTCTTACTAACTTACTATATCACAAGGCCATACATCAACCTACCCCCATTATCCTGTTAGCCTTTTACCCTAATACACAACCTCCATTCCTTTCTATCTAATATTATGTTCTCAATAAGATGAAGTTTCACCATATTTTGTCCGATCACTTTCCCCCAATATTTCGCGGTCTACCTCTACCTCTCCGTGTAACCCCCAAATCAAACCTCCCATACCTCCTAACAGGGAAAGCGGTAGTTCTTCTCTGCACATGTCCAAACCATCGCAATCTCCTTTCCCTCATCTTGTCGGCCGTATAGGCCACCTCTAACTTCTTCCAGATGGTCTCATTTCTAATCTTATGACTCCTGGTAGGTCCATATATCTCAACATCTGTATCTCCGTGACCAGCATCTTTTGAACCTATGCGTTTTTAATTAGTCAGCACTCCACTCCATATAGTAAAGACGATCTAACCACCATTCTATAAAACTTGTCTTTAAGTTTAGGCGGCATCTTTTTATCACATAATACCTCAGAGTCAATCCTCCATTTCGTCCATACTCCCTCAATAAGATGTGTGACATCATCGTTGATATCACCACTACTTTGTATAATGCACCCAAGATACTTAAAGTTTTCTCTCTTTGGAATAAGTTGAGTGGCAAGCGTCACTTCAATGTCTACTTCATCTCTAGCAACACTAAATTTGAACTCCAAGTATTCTGTTTTGGTCCTGCTTAGTTTGAAGCCTTTTGATTCCAAAGTATATCTCAAAACATCCAATCTATCATTAACTTTTATATGAGTCATAAATCGGTATGTCACGACCTAAATAGATCACCACTAAAGAAAAGATAAATAAAGTGAAAATAAACTCATAAGATATAAGAAATATCCCAGAATATTTGATGGAAGGAAAGTGAATCCTTTTGAACAAAAACCTGGAGTCCTGAGTACAGAAGCATCTAAAACAGTATGAAAAGTAAATACAACTGTCTCAAAGGAAAGTACAATACTGTCTCATAAAAATCTAATACATAGTCTGAGAGAAAGAAAATAAAATATGATCCAATGATCTATGATGACTCAGAGTCTAAGCCTCCCAATTGAGATCTGGATGATAACAATAACACTTGAATGGAAAGATCAACTACCCTGTGCGCAATCTACATGGAGGAAACAAAGCAGGGTTGAGTATAGCGAAATGTACCCACCCGGTTCAATCGAATGGGTAAGAGAAATCGAACAAGTATACAAAGTATGCAATAACGAAGAACACTATCTCCTGCAAGAAAGGGGTTAGTGTCAGTCGAAGATGCAATGCAGAAGTAATGTATGAAAGCAATGCATGAGAAGGGAATACGGTAGATGCTGGTGCTGATGCATACATCTACTAAGCTGAAGCTACAAGGTAGAACCCATGGGGCCTTTTCAGACTATATACAAGGTCTCTCAAGTGTCCTGACAATCACTGGAGCCGATGACACCTCGACGAACTCTGGCGCCGATGGAGAGATCTCTAGTACCTCGATGGACTCTGGCGCCGATGATATCCCGACAAACGCTAGTGTCGATAGAGAGATATAAAGAGGAATAAATGTCAATGACAAAGTATATGGGTGTATCACAACCATAACATGCCTCGACGAACTCTAACGCTAAACAATATACAAATATTATCACAACAATAACATGTCTAGGCGGACTCTAGTGGCACCAACAGTATGTAAATATAATACAATAATAACATGTAAATAGCACCTCAACCGAGATACTAAGGCATGAAACTCAATCTATCATATGCACCCAATGATTTATATCAAGTGTCACAGCTAAAGCCCAAACCATCATCATGTTTTAGATCATCATAATTATATCAATAATCGAGAATGTCAATATTAATAATAACGGATCTTAGTTGTACTAATTGGTCTCACAAGACTCATTTATTCACATTCTATCTCAAGTCTTCATCAATTCATCACAATTTAGCTCGTTTCATCAATAGGTTTCAAGATTATACCATAATTCGGCTCAACTAGAATCGATTTCCATCATCATTTCAACACAACAACTCAATAATATGATTATCCATCTAAATCTCACAATTATCACATGACCAGATCAATAACTCAAATCCAGTCTCAAAAGGTTAGCTGAACCTACCTCGATACGAAACCGTACTTGGATAAGCTTTCAATCGCCAAATAATCCATGGATCGATCAACTAGTCTCAAAAATGGATACTGCACATCAAGTGGTGCCTTTTGATACCCATATTGACATATTTTAGGTTTAGGGGCAAAATGGTCAAAAATAAGGCTAAAATTCAAAAGTGTCAAATCTAAAAATCGACTTCAAAATCTGATTCTACACGAAAAATGCAGTTCGTGGGTGAAATCCTACTAAAATCAAGTTCAACTTGAAGGAGAAATCCCCATTTAATGTTTCAAAATCATAGACCAAAAATCCCCAATTTTGGATATTAAAAATCATGAAATTCAAGTAAAAATCAAGATAAAACCCACAAAAATTAATCAAAATGATGTTAGAAGCACTTACCCGAAAGATTTCTTTGAAAACCCTTTTCAAAAATAGCTTCCCAAAGCTTGAAATATTGAAATGTGAAAATGGAAGTTTTACATCTTTAAAAATGACTTAGTAGAAATGTACTCCGCTAAGGCAGAACCATGTCCGCGCAAGGGTGCTCGTACGCCACAAAGGTGGAGGTTCTTCCGCAAAGGCGGAGAACAAATTTGGGTTGCACCAGATACCCCCACACCAGCCAATGCCAAAACTCAAAACGGACCCCCAGAACTCATCTGGACTCAAAAGTTCACAAACTTTATATATATCCATATCAAAAGTAGCGACCCAGACTCAACAGAATCATCAAAATTTAATTCGAAGGTCTCCATAATACATTTATTAATACAAGTCAATAAAAATAGTTTAAGACTCAAAATACCAAAACTATCTTCGGAAACTGTAAAATTATGATGAGACCATTTTTACTGTTAGTTTCACCATCCAGAACTATTGGAATTTTCGGAATTCCGATCCGAGCTTTCAAACTCTGAATGTTGAACAAAAAATTAAATAATTTATTTTCTTAGTTGCTTCACCTATGATTATACTATATCACTCTAAGTAATTATTTTAACTAATACAAATGTTAGAATTAGAATGAAACTCACACAAAATTGATAAATTAAGTTTTTTTAAAAATGAAACGACCCTAAAAAGTGCCCGAAAAAGTGCCTTAAAAATGCCTATAATCATAATTTCCATATATCCGAAAATTCGTGCGTGATATAAAAAATTTAACTTCATATTCGTGATTAGGGGGTATAACCTCGATTTTAGAGCAACCGTAGCAAAATTTCATTTTCCGAAATTTGCGAAAAATGAAGCGGATCCACGCCCCTAGCGCAACGCGGCCAGGGCACGGACCTGTGTTAATTTTATTGCTGGTTTTTATATTCTGGTCCTAGGCCTTGGGGTCTTGGGACCATACCCTCCTATGCACAAAAACACCTATACTTAGTCATTTTTCAACTCCATATCGTTCAAGTCATTCCCCAAAACCCTCTCTAACACTTAGCTAAATATTTCATCCAAAATCAAGTATCCCAAACTCATCTCTAGATCTTAAGAAGTTCATTCAAGCTTCAAGTTCTCATTCAAATCTTCATCAAGCAAATCTCCAAAGTTGAGGTATGTGGGTTTCAACCATTTGGTCCTTCCACCAATGGTGCCTACCCTTCTTTTTCATTTAAATTGCATGTTTTCAAGTTGGTTATCTATGGGTATCTTCTATTATGAAATTTGAATATAAACTATGTTGGGGTTTCATAAAATGTTGACTGATTAAGCATGTTTTGAGCTATGAATCTATAATCTATTATGAGATTTGATGAGGGGTTTCAATGTATCTTGCATGAGGCTGTTACCAAGTGTTGGTGGGTTGATTTACATTAAGTTTTCTCATATGATTTCACTCTTGAATTGCATGATTTCAAACTAGCATTACACACCAGCCAAGTGTTTGATAAAATATCTTGTTGAGGATTCTTGAGTTATTCATGTTTTATTGCATGACTTATGAGTCAAGTGGCTTTATAATGACGAAAGGAATGTATATATATGGTGATTTCATGAAATGTGTCTATGATTTATCAAGTTGACCACCTTGTTGAGAGGGTGTCAAGCCTCAACCACCTTGATGAGGGGGTGTCAAGCCTTGACTGCCTTGTTGAGGGGATGTCAAGCCTCAATCACCTTATTAAGGGGGTGCCAAGCCCTGATTTCCTTGTTGAGGGAGTGTCAAGCCTTAATCACCTTGTCGGGAGGGGGGTGGTATGCCTGTACTACCAATTGAGGGGTATATAGCTCAATCACCTTCTAAGGGGATGGTATGCCTTGGAGTTCGAGTGAAAGTTTGCTTTGTCTATCATGATGGCCTCTTCCTACACATGTAATATGTTCTATATAAGCATGTTTTACTTCACGCATTGATCATGCATGCCATATTGTCATTTTACCTATCCATCATATGCCTGTGCATTTTGACTATGTTGCTTATCTTTTGTTGCATTACATCCCACATATTTAGTACATTCAAACGTACTAACACATGATGTTACCATGTAGGAACTAGAGCTCCATTTGATCATCCTCCTTCTCCACGTGGCTAATACTATCTCTAGAAGCAAGCTTTGGTGAGTCCTCAACTCCGAGGACAATATCTATTGATTTCATGCTATGTAAAGACTCTTTTCTTTTGTTGGATGCTTATGACTATGAGGGTGAGCCCGGAAAGTAGTGTCACGGACCTGCTCAATTCCATGTTTAGAGGTGTTGTTGGACAAGTGATGTAATTATGCTTTGAACTTTGACGCTTCTATGTTGTTTAAGTATTAAACTCTTTCCCGTAGTCCCAAATCCCCTTATTTTTTACCTATGTTATTACTATCTTGCTTCCGCGACCAAGGATGTGTGTATGATATGATAAGAGGTTTGGTTAGGGTTCCTTCGGGTTCCCCATTCGCCGTGTCCATCTATGTCCTAATTTGGGTCATGCCAAACTTGGTATCTGAGCACTTGGTTGATAATGGTCCTCGGAATCCAACATTCTGCATCTATTACAGTCTTATTCATGGTTGTGAAGAGTGCCACAACTATGAATGGGAGGCTATGAGGCATTTTAGGAAATGTTTCACTTCTTCATAATCTATATCGTGCAGTAGAGCTTAGTCTTTTTGGGATTATTACTAATTCCTAACCTTTACATTTCAGAAAATGTTGCAAACTATGTAGGGTGGTGCACAAAATGGTGATCTATCAAATATGGAGGTTTGTAATGCTCTATGGCTATTGGCCGAAGCAGTGACAATTCAACTCAACCAATAAGTAGGTGCTCCCAAGATTTCAAGGGATAAAGAAAAGGAGAGGGAGGCTAAGAGGTCCCGAGTTGGTGGTGCCTCATCTTCTACTACTCCATCGGTGCCCAAATACCACAAGAAAAGGGTCCATTTCATCATTTGTCAAGGTTGTGGCAAGAAGCATCAAGGGGAGTGTTTAGTGGGCACTGAGAGTTGTTTCAAGTGTAGCGGTGTTGGGCATAAGATGAGATATTAGCCGGTGGCCTCAAAGGGAGGAAGAAGAAGGGTTCGATGTGAAGGTGGAAATGGTGGAGTGACTCGTCCTAGGTGCCCAAAATATGGGAGGAACCATGGTGGTCCATGCTTGAGGAAACCCAATGCTTGTTATGGTTGTGGGGAATAGGGTCATAAGTTAGTCGATTGTCTTTATGCTCGAAAAAGGGATAAAGGTGGTCATGGTGGTCAAAGGGGTCAAGAAGGCCAACAAGAGGGTGCTCTACGACATAATCGGTTCTGTGCTCTTCAAGGGAGGCAAGGGGTGGATGAGGTGCCCGATGTTGCTACCAGTATGTTCGAGGTTTTATTTTAGTGTGCATGCTTTGATAGGTCCGGGTCGCTATTTCTATCATTGTTCCTTTTGTTGCTAGTAAGTTTCATGTATGTCCCGAATTGCTATGTAAACCTCTTAGGTGTCACTTGGGAAGCCAGATTGGACATGAAGAAGCAATAACCGTAACTCTTCCTTTCTATTCAAGCTTAGGATAGCAAAACTAAGCCCTTTTTATGATTTCAAGTCTTAGGTTTCAGCCCTTATGTCATTTGCATTCATTCATGTTTATGGTGACAAGTTATGGTGATTTTGACATTCATGTTAAGGCTTTTTGAAAATGATGTTTAAGCATATTTGTTGCATTCATGTTGGGTTGAGATCTTCATGATCACTTCTCTCATGTACGTTTCTTTGACATTCGGGGATGAATGTTCTCAAGGGGGAGATATTGAAACGACCCCGAAAAGTGCTCGAAAATGTGCTTCAGAAATGCTTATAATCGTAATTTCCATATAACTTGAACTCCGTGTGTGATATCGAAAATTTGACTTCATATTCATGATCAAGAGGCAAAATTGAGTGGGAAATGGGTATAACCTCAATTTTAGAGCAACCGTAGCAATTTTTTATTATTTTTCAAAATTTGAGAAAAATAGAGAGGATCTGCGCCCCTGGCACGACGCGGCCAGGGCGCAGGCCTGTGTTAATTTTGTTGCCAGTTTTTATATTCCGGTCAAAGGCCTTGGGGTCTTGGGCCCATGCCCTCCTATGCGTAAAAACACCTATACTTAGTCATTTTTCAACTTCATATCATTCAAGAAATTTCCCAAAACCCTCTCTAACACTTAGCCAAATATTTTATCCAAAATCAAGTGCCCCAAACTCATCTCCGGATCTCAAGAAGTTCATTCAAGCTTCAAGTTCTCATCCAAATGTTCATCAAAGAAATCTTCAAAGTTGAGGTATGTGGGTTTCAACCATTGGTCCTTCCACCCATGATGCCTAACCTTCTTTTTCATATAAATTGCATGTTTACAAGTTGGTTATCTACGGGTATCTTCTATTATGAAATTTGAATATAAACTATGTTGGTGTTTCTTAAAATATTGACTGTTTAAGCATGTTTTGAGCTATGAATCGATAATCTATTATGAGATTTGATGAGGGATTTCAATGTATCTTGCATGAGGGTGTTACCAAGTGTTGGTGGATTGATTTACATTAAGTTTTCTCATATAATATCATTCTTGAATTGCCTGATTTCAAACTAGCAATACACACCCGCCAGATGTTTGATAAAATGTCTTGTTAAGGATTCTTGAGTTATTGATGATCTATTGCATGGCTTATGAGTCAAGTGGCTTTATGATGATGAAAGAAATATATATATGTGTTGAATTCATAAAAAGTGTCTATGATGTATCAAGTTAACCACCTTGTTGAGAGGTTGTCAAGCCTCAACCACTTTAACGAGGGGGTGCTAAGCCTCAATTGCTTTTTTAAGGGGGTGTCAAGCCTCAATCACTTTGTCGAGGGGGTGCTAAGCCTCGATTGCATTATTGAGGGGGTGTGAAGCCTCAATCACCTTGTCGAGGGGTGCCAAGCCTCAGTTACCTTGTTGAGGGGGTACCAAGCCTCAATCACCTTGTCGGGGGGTGATATGCCCGAACTACCAATTTAGGGGTATATACCTCAATCACCTTGAAGGGGATGGTATGCCTTAGAGTTTGTAAAAGTTTTCTTGGTCTATGATGGACTCTTCTACACATGTAATATGTTATATATAAGCATGTTTTACTTCACGCATTGATCATGCATGCTATATTGTTATTTTACCTATCCATTGGATATGCCTACACATTTTGACTATGTTGCATGTCTTTTGTTGCATTGCATCCCACATACTTAGTACATTCAAATGTACTAACACATACTCTATGCCTACATGATATTACCATGTAGGAACCAGAGCTCCATTTGATCATCCTCCTTCTCCACGTGGCTAGTACTATCTCTAGAAGCAAGCTTTGTTGAGTCCTCAACTCCGAGGACAAATATCTATTGATTTCTTGCTATGTAAAGATGTTTTTGTTTTGTTGGATGCTTATGAGTATGAGGGTGAGCCCGGAAAGTAGTGTCATGGACCCGCTCAATTCCATGTTTAGAGGAGTTGTTGGACAAGTGATATAATTATACTTTGAGCTTTGACGCTTCTATGTTATTGAAGTATTAAACTCTTTCCCTTAGTCCCGAATCCCCTTATTTTTACTTATGTTTTTACTATCTTGCTTCCGCGGCCAAGGATGTGTGTATTATATGCTAGGAGACTTATTTGGGGTACCTTTGGGTTCCCCATTCATCGTGTCACGTCTAGGCCCTAGTTTGGGTCGTGACATAAAACTGGAAAAATAAAATTAAAGTAGTATTCTAATATCTTTCGATGATTATGTTTATGTCAACAAAGAAGTATTTTTTTTTAAAAATAATATAAATAAAAAAAGGTTCATGTATATTACTTGAAATGATGTAAAAAGTACTATAAGTTACAATAGTTACCAATTTAAAATTTTAAAGATATATAGAAAATTTAAATGGTTCTTGAAATTTTATTAGTGCTACAAAATTTGGGACAAAAAGATAACACAGATTATTTAAAATTTATGTAAAACGTATTATAAATTACAACATATTAATGATTTAAAATATCTAAAAACTAAATAAAATTTTGATTGACTCACTAAATTTTGTATGTGCAACATAAATGGAAACAAAGTAAGTTATATATTTTATTTAAACATTAAAAAAATATAGTATGAGTCGCAATAATTAACAGCTTAAAAATTTACAAAATATATTTAAAAAATCTGTTAATATCACATAAATTCAGATTAAAAATGTAATGACCCGTTAGGTCATTTTAAGAATTATTCCTCTTAGTTTCCTAAAAGATTTATCTCATAAAATTGTAAAGGGCTTCTGGACTAATTGATAACTTCTGTTACTTCATTGAAAGGTAGTTTTAGATAGTTGAATTATATGATGGGCTAAAGTGATAATTTAAAGACTTAAATCTTTGAGTTGCCATTGGACTCTATCTTAGTGGTTTAGGCTTTATTTCTATTCGAAGATTGAGATACATTTATTTCACTAGTTTATGTATTAGATGCTCTTTGTAATTGTGACACCAGGTTTTGGAATATGGTTTTTACGTAGCAATTATCTATCTATTGCGTTTTCTCCTTCTATTCTGTACGCTTATTAGTAGGTTTGGAAGTAGATGACCTTTTAGTCATAACCATGTTTTGGGTCGTGACAAATTTGGTATCAAAGCCCTAGGTTCACCGGTGTCATGAGTTAAAGAGCAGGGTGTCTAGTAGAGTCTTGTGGATCGGTTGTAAACGTCGGTATCTATCTTCGAGAGGCTACATGATGCTTGTTAGGAGTAAATCCTCTTTTCATTAATTCCATTCATGAGATTTGTTCATATTCAAGTTTTGTATGCTTCTAATCTATTCTTTCTGCATAGATATCGAGGACTAAAGCTAGAAATACCAAGGATGAGCCAGTACCTATTATCCAAACCCCAGGTAGAGGGCGAGGCAAAGGTCATGGAAGGGCTAGAGGTCGAAGTCAGGCTAGAGGGGCATCACCAGCCCAAGGTCAGACTAGAGGCATTTCACATGCGCCTACTGTTGATCCAGTTTATGAGCATGAATAGTAAGCTGAGGACCCAATTCAGCCCCTTGCAACATTAGAGGGTACATCGGTATTCCAAGAGCTATTGATTAAGTTGTTGGCGAGGTTAGAGGGTACCCCTGCTACCAGTGATCTTCTAGGTACCTCAGTTCCTAGTATACCTGTTGGTCCTTCACAGCCAGCTCAAGGACCTAGTGTGGGATTTTAGATTCCGAGTCCATTTTCTATGCCTTCTATTGCACCTCCGAGGTTTTCAGCCTGCTAATTTGTGCCAGTGGTGCTATGTCCTTGTCTGAGCAGAAGAGCTTATAGAGGTTTGTGAGATTGGCTCCTCCCAAATTTGATGGTACAATTGGGGATGGGGCATATGACTTTCTGACAGAGTCCCAAGATCGATTATTTAATTTGGGTATTTTGGAGGCCTATGGAGTAGCTTACATATCTGACAGTTCACATACATGGATAGAGAGTGGTGGAGGTCAGTTATAGCCTGAAGGCCAGTTGACACTCTAATGATGTATTGGGAGTAGTTTACTGAGATATTTCTTGAGAGTTTTGTACTCTATAGCCTTCGTGATAGACGTTGCGATGAGTTCGATAGATTGGAGTAGTGATTTTTGACTGTGACTGAGTACGAGGTACGATTCCATGAGTTGTGCCGCTATGCCATGTCTAGTATTCCTATGGAGTTTGAGCGGATTCTTCGATTTGTGAAGGGGTTCGCAAGTTATCTTCACGGGGCTACAACTATCTTGTGTTATCTGGTGGTTACTTTTAGAGCATTATTGACCATGCTAGGATGATAGAGGGCATCAGACAGGCACGACAAGGTGGTGGTACGAGATCCCACTATCATGGTCAGTTTGGTAGTTATCCACCTAGAGATAGAGATTCTCTGAGGCAGGGCACTCATGGTTATTAGGTTAGTTCATGCAACCATTCTTGGTGTGGATAGTGCAAGCAGGACCAGATCTAGCCAGACCAGTTATGATGGTTCCTCGGTTCAAGGATGCGCTGTGGTTCTTCAGGTTATCCTTCTTAATGTTCTCGGCCTATAGGCTATTATGCATGCTATGATTTTGGCCACAAGGCCAAGGATTGCCCCAAGCGTGTTCCTGCTTCTTTTCCATCGAGATCACAGACGGCCCGGTCTACACCAGCCCTAGCAACTAGAGATATTTCACAAAGTGCGAGGGGTGGTACTAGAGTTGCTAGGGGTGGAGCTTGAGGTGATGCTCGTGGTGGATCACAAGTCAGTGGTGAGCGTTTGTATGTTATGTCTTTCCAGGCAAGACAGAGCCAAAGACATCTGCCATTGTGATTACAACTATTATTCTAGTTTTCCATCATTCAGCTTCAGTATTATTTGACCCTGGGTCCACCTATTCATATATATCCACTTACTTTACTAATGATGGCGATGGTATGTGTGAGCCTCTTGATGTGCCTATTTGTGTTTCTACACTAATGGGTGAATCCTTAGTGGTGGATCTGGTATATTGGGGTTGTATTGTAGTATTCTCAAGTAGGGAGACCGAGGCCAATTTGATCCTTCTAGACATGCTTGACTTTGATGTTATTTTAGGTATGGATTGGTTGTCCACTTATCATATGATCCTTGATTGTTATGCTAAAACTGTGACCCTAGCGTATCCGGGTTTACCTCAGTTAGTGTGGACAAGCGCTCCTAGCTCTTATCCTAAGGGGGCGATTTCCTATGTTCATGCTCGGTGTATGATGGAGCATGGGCGTTTATCTTATTTGGATCATGTACGTGATCTATCTAAAGAGTCATCTTCTTTAGAGACCACGAGGGTGGTGAGTGAGTTCATGGATGTGTTTCCTATGGAATTACCGAGTGTGCCTCTAGATCATAATATTGACTTTGCCATTGATTCAGAGTCGAGCACTAAGCCCATATCCATTCCCCCCTTATCGGATGGCTCATGCAGAGTTAAAGGAATTGAAGGAGCAATTAGAAGATTTGTTGAAGAAGGGGTTTATTCGTCCTAGTGTGTCACCTTGGGGTGCATCAGTGTTATTCGTGAACAAGAAGGATGGTACGATGAGAATGTGCATTAAATATCGTTAATTGAACATAGTGACTGTCAAGAACAAATATCCTTTGCCTCATATTGATGACTTATTTGATCAACTTTAGAGTGCTTGAGTGTTCTCCAAAATTGATTTGAGGTTGGGGTATCACCAGTTGAGGGTTTAGGATTCAAACATCCTGAAGACCACTTTCAGGATCCGATATGGGAACTATAAGTTTGTGGTTATGTCATTTTGGCAAACTAACACCCCCGCGGCTTTTATGAAGTTGATGAACCGAGTGTTCGGACCTTACCTGGATACTTTTGTGATTATATTCATTGACGACATCTTGGTATATTACAAGAGTGAGGTAGACCATGTTCGTCACCTGAGGACTGTGCTCTAGAGATTGCGTGAAGAGAAGCTGTATTCTAAGGTCTGCAAATGCTAATATTGGCTCAAGTCTGCGACATTCTTGGGTCAGGTGGTGATCAAGAATGGTATTATGGTTTATCTGGCCAAGGTTGCAGCAGTTCGTGATTAGGTTGAGACCCCTTTCAATGATTGAGATTCAAAGTTCTATTGGGTTGGTAGTTTATTATCGTCGATTTTTTCAGGGATACTCCTCTATCACAGCTCCTTTGACTAGACTAACTCGGAAGGAAGTTGCATTTCTATGGAACGATGAATGTGAGGCGAGCTTCTAGAGGCTCAAGGAGTTATTGACTTCAGCACCTATTTTAGCATTGCCCGAGGAAGGTATAGCCTTTGTTGTCTATTGTGATGCTTCTGGTGTGGGTTTGGGTGGAGTATAGATGCAGAAGGGAAGAGTTATATCTTATGCTTAATGATAGCTGAAGGTCCATGATAGAAACTACCCTACTTATGGTTTGGAGTTAGCTGCAATGGTGTTTGTATTGAAGTTGTGGAGGCATTATCTCTATGCATTGTGAGATCTTCACAGACCATAGTAGCCTTAAGTATATTTTCTCTCAGCCTAATTGTAATGACCCTCTAGGTTATTTCCGCGGTTCCGCGTATATTTTATTTGTTTGAGCATTTTCCTAGTGACCCCAAGCTAGTTGTAATTTACTGACATTGATTGTTTGGTTGTTGGGTGACACATTTGACATTTATACAACTTTTCGAGTTAAATGAGACACTATAATCGTAAAAATTTAGGTAAAGTCCTAGTAAGTGGCCTCAGAGTGGAATTTTGATGGTTCCATCAGCTCCGGAATGGCCAAATTAGGTGAGGAGCATGTTCAGTGTAATATATAGAGTTTTGCAAATTTAGCCGTCGTCATTGGAATGGCTTCAATAGTTGACTGTAGTCAATGTCATTGATAAAAATCCTCCAAATGGAAATTCTGACCTCACCATTGGATCCAAAATGCCGAGTTTGGTCTAGAAGGACCTTTCATTTGATTTTCGGGGCTTCTATATGTATTTTGATTCCTTCGATAGACTTTGATATTAGGAAATGGGACCTATATTGGGATAAAATGAGCTCCGATGGGAATTTTTACTACACCGTTGAGTCCAGAATGCTGTTTTCGATCAGATTTCATATGGATTATATTTTTCTAACTTCGGATGATACCGGGACATCGAAATTAAGTTTGAGCAGTAGCTGATAAAATAAAAGGCAGTGCTGACCTGGTCCAGTGAAGTGTGTCCACGTGGTAGAGGCGGTGCAACACCTATAAGTGCAGTTTCGCGAAAAACATTTACAGCAATGAAGAACAACAATAACTTTATCCATTTTCATCCGATTTTGATGATTCAAAATGCTAAATTATAAAAAATATCGCGAGGAACGTTGTGGGGACCTCAGAAATCAATTTCAACATGTAGTTTGAGTAAAAATTGGTGTTTTTTTTGCTGCGTATTGATTATTGTGTTTGGAAATTTTGATATGCAGTTTCTTATCTGTTTTGAGTCAAAGCTTGGTGAAGTTTGGATATATTTTGTGTATTTTTGCGATACGCATGCTGTGGTAATGTTAGAATTAATTCATAGAGCTCCATTTGGTGCAAAATGCAATTTTAGCTTCGATTTAGGTTAGTTTTTTTCGAAAACTTCGTGTTGTGATATCGCGACCATTTCTTATCGGAATTTAGTAAATTTTGGGTATAAATTGTACTACTTTTCCAGAAATACATCATGGTATGTCTGAATTCTGTTAATTTGACTGTATTCTTACAAAATTCTGCCGAGAAGCTATTGTACATATATGTACCTTCCAATAAGAAATATCTATTTGTTTTTGGATTGTTTCTAACTGTTCAAAGCCTTGTTTTGAGCCAATTTCTGGCTATGGACTAGGTGTGACTAGAGATCGTTTTATAGGTATTGCTTTGGCATTTTGGGCGTGACCCCCACTTTCTCCATTTTAGTCGCAATTGACCTATTGTCCCCCGTTTCTCAGGGTATAAAGCTAAAATAACTGTGTTTATGTTGTGATTCATATTTTAATAGCTGAGCAATATTTGAAAGTAGTTGGATAGGGTAAAACTCAAGTGGACTGATTCAGAGCACGTGGATTCGCCTTCCAGGTAAGCTAGGCTTTCCTTACCTCTAGATTGAGTTGATATATATATATATATATATATATATATATATATATATATATATATTTGGAGGCGAATATGGTTGAACGTCCTGAGTAAGATATGTACATATTAATACATATTATTAGTTAACTACGGTTATTTTGGGATGTTTGTGGTTGTTCTTGACTGTACTAGCTGTGACCACTATAATAACTGAGTTCTAGCACCGTATAACTATGACAAGGCATGGTAAAGGTTGGATATGGGCTAAAGCCCTGCGATAGGTATATATTCTGCCTAATTCCTATCTGTTGGAATATGTAGCCTAATGCTACTATGATATGTTGGATGTGAGGTTGTTTGTTGATTATAAGTCGTATTGTGGACTGATTCTGGTATAGATATGATTCCAATGGGCTGATGTGTTCTGGATACCTGTGATATAGCCGTACTGTGGACTGATTTGCTATAGATATGACTCTACTGGATTTGCTTAGTCTGGATACTTGAAGTATACCTGTTGATTATTTTTAGGTCTGGGACCCTGTTTATATCTTGGGTCTAGGGTCCTATTTATTATTTTTAGGTCTAGGACCCTATTGATACCTTGGCTCTGGGACCTGTCGTTTATTCCCTGACTCTTTGTTCTCTTGGAGCCTTAGCCTAAGCTTAAGCTGATGCTGCCCTAGATACACTCTACATAGAGCCACACAAATACATGGGTGATTGTCCATATTTACTCAAAGTACTTGTGATTGACTTGAACGTGGCGTATTTGGCTTTAGGTGGGCATGACCCTACATTATTCTGTGTGATATATATATATATACACTGTTGCATACAGCTGTCAATCCTTGTGCATTTGTTATCCTTACCTAAGGCTGGGAGTGGCTAATGTTATATGAGGGATGGTGACATGTGGCTATGTAGGTTAGATTGGCTGGTATATATATGTTGTGAGCGTCATTGCCTACGTCCACTCTAGGCACGATATGACTTTGGAGTTTTGGATCCAGATAACCTAGTTGAGTGGGTGATTGTTTTGATACCTCGAGTCCTAGATGATGTTGCCCGTCACTATTCGAGCTCCGGTGGTCACGTACGTGTATGAGACCCAGGAGTCACGACCGGTGGTCTGATTCTGGTGACTGCGATTAGGATGCTAGATGGCGGATGCGAATTCTAAGGTCCGAGCACCAGTTGATTATTCATGGGTTCGAGGCCTAATTGACTATTCCTAGGTTTGAGGCCCAGTTGATTATTCTTGGGTTCGAGGCCCTACTGATTATGTTAGGGGGATTCTTTCTACCATGAGGAATATGTCTTACCATTATTTATATTGTCAGACCATCTGGCCCTGGTTGACTGCCTCGATCGGAGGCTAGGTTGGGAAGGGGGTTTGAGGCCTCATTTTATATTATAGGGGTTTGAGGCCCTGTGTGATACTAGTTACAGGATGGGTCAAGGATCCTATTGATTACCCATAGATCCACAAACCTATACACATGCTGATTGTGTGTGGGTGTAGCCTTTGGGCTTATGGGGGCTCAGGGGGCGTCAGGTGTAAACATTAGGGCCTTACACCCACGTGCAAATGACCCCTGAATTATGTGATATTGGGAGTTGGGTTTCATTGTGATTTCATGAGTTCCATGGTGATTCTATCAGTTAGATTGTGTGTGGGTGTATGTTTTGGGCTTATGGGGCCTAGTCGGCATACAAGCATAAATATTAGAGCCTTGCTCCCGCATACGACACTATGTCTCCTTCCAGTGACAGTGTGGTTTGGGGCTACTCGTGTTTCATTAGTTAGTATCATTACACACCACTTGGGTTGGTTAAATTGGGGTTGGATGATTTTTTAGACACGCATACTCGGTGATCAGAGTTCCGATTTGCTACATTTGTTGTAGATCTCTATATTTGAGCCTTCTATATTTACTATAGTTCACTTGGTCGGCCGATGATGCCTACTGGGTGCCTGTTACCAGTAATCACCCCTACATTTCTACATCTTCCCGTGGTGCAGGTTCAAATACTAGTCGTAGTCACTGAGTTTGCAGAAGATTCAAGAGACATTGGTGAGCATCTATTTTGACGATTGTCTTTTTGTATTCAAACACTGCCTTGAATATGTAATTTGGACTGTATGTGTAAATTGTCATTCTACTTATGTACGTAGATATGTATATTTTATCTTGAGTCTTTAGTAGCTCTGTATAGTTGACTTCCAGATTCTGGGTAGGTTTCAGTTTTTTATATTGTTATATTTCCTATGGTTGAGTAGAGAGCTAGGGCGGGTACCTTGTGGCTTATGTAATCAACTTGCCTGTAGGTGGGATCTAATAGGTGCCATCATGATCGGGACCAAGTTGTGGCACTAATTTAAACATGAGGCAGTGTAGGTAGTTGGATTTGCTGAAAGACTATGATATCTCTATTCTTTATCACCCTGGCAAGGCCAATGTAGTGCTTGATGCTTTGAGCCAAAAGGCTTCTAGTATGGGCAGTTTGGCATTTCTTAGAGCGGAGGAGAGGCCTTTAGCTTTGGAGGTTCAGTCTTTGGCCAGACAGTTGATCTGACTTGATATCTCCTCATCTCACAGTGTGTTGGCCTTCGTTGAGGCTAGGTCTACATTGATGGATCAGAATCATGCTCACCAGTTTGATGATGATAAATGCGTGTGATTTGGGACAAAGTGTTAGGGTGAAGCTAAGTCAGCTTTACTTGATTTTGAGGGAGTTTTAAGGATTAATGGGCGCATTTGTGTGCCTAAGGTAGGTGATTAGGTTCGCTTGATCTTGGAGGAGGCTTATTGTGCTAAGTATTCCATTCACCCGAGTTTGGGAAAAATGTTTCATGACTTGAAGCAACATTATTGGTGGTGCAGGATGAAGAGAGGCATTGTATAATTGGTGGCTAAGT
>JAPFFP010112426.1:0-41683 GCA_026153255.1 Solanum medicagineum | reverse complement strand
ACAACAATTTATTCTTAAGGACCAAACTTAGGGGAAATTTTACGTTTGGTCCCAAACTTTATTAAACCGAACCAATTGAGGACTTTCGGAGTCTAAATTAAGTTACGGGTTCTAACAGATGACATGAATGCCTACTTTAAACTAAGGTCTCCTCCTAACTCAAAGTAGATTCTTGCCATCATCTGGAAATGGATATTAATGACATTTCTGTCATACGATATGCATTTCATCTCGAAGAGCTGTCTCCCCAGCTTCTCTCTTTGTTGGCCGATATCTCCATAAAAGACTTCAATGAGGATGTTCAGGTTGCCTGTGAAGTCTTGGAATGTGAGGAAGTAGTTGCGATCTTGCAATCCTAGCGCGTTCCACCAATCCATGAGAATGCCAGAGAACCTCAAAGTGAATTCTGACAAGATCATGTACTTCTCATGCTCGACCAAATTCCTAGAGACCATCCAAGTGTAGAAGTCTTGGATTCTTTGAGGCCACTAGGAGACTTTGACATCGTCGAGGATGAAAGTATGTAAGTCGATTCCAACTTGCTTTGGAGATATGGTCCCTGGTTCTGGCCTTCGTTTTGGTATAGGATCGTCTGTCTACTGTCCTCATCATTGTTTACTTCGGAGACTTCAGGTTCTTTGTACTAGTTGATGAAGAGTGGGGGATAGTCCTCCTTATTCGATGTTAGTTATAATTCTGCAGTGTCTTCCACATATTCCTGGGAATCAGTTGATGGGGAATCCTCAGTATCCTAGATGTATCCTTCTGAGGGATATGTATCCTCAGTGGAGAACTCCGAGGTGATGGTTTCTAGTTGTTCATTGCATCTGAGATCTTCATCAGATGGAACTTCAGATTCTGAGGTGGTTTCTTCCTGTTGGTTATTGAATCTGAAGTCTTCATCGATTGCCCTGAGATAATCATCAGTTGGACTATCCTCTTTCAAGGCGTAAAGCTCCGAAACCTCTTGATTGGATTTGACCGATTTAGGTTCGGGGAAGCTATGGTTTTTAGGCTACTAGTCTTCTTCATTGACGGATCTGATCATATCATCCCATGTTTTATCTTCGTCTGTTTGTTCTGGAGATGATACTTTGTAATCGTCAAAATTTTGACAAGGAAAGACTGGGTCCTTCCTGCAGTTGCAGTAGATGCATCTAGAGGTGGCGTTCTTCTTTTTGCGAGTGTTGCATTTGGTAATCATCATGGTTCCTGGATCTGTAGCTTTCTTTCTTTTTGCCTTTGACTGTGCCTCTTCGGCCTACTTTTGGGTTGTTACTGTTGCATCCTTTCTTTCCCATAGGAACTTAGCCTTGTCAAACTCTAGTTGTTCCTTTTGCTGGGTAGCTTGAGGTGTACTAGAGAATAACTTATGCATGAAACTCTCCTGCTTCCGCGGGGAGTAAGGTTGTGAGCACATGGGAAATAAGGTAGGCTTGGTTGGAGAAGTTGATATCCTCCTTGGATTGGGACTACCATATTTCAAGCTCTAGATCTGCTCCTTGAGGGCAGCTATCACATTCCTTTGTTGGTCAAAGAAGTGAGATAGTGATGTCAGTGGCGGACATAAATCGAACTGTATAGTTTTCAACCTGTATTCTAGTGCTCGAATAAGTTCGGCATGTTAGTTGGATGTCTCTGCCGTCTTCTTTTCCATCAAGTCCATCGTTGTTTGTAGCCTTGGGACTAGATGACGTGCTTGATGAAATGATCGATGCTGGACAATGCCTTGTTCTGGACCATTGCGTTCTCTGATTGCCAATTAAGGGTTGCCTCTATGTCGCCTTGTGGTACATGTTCTCCCATTGGTAGGATAACTTTCTTGTGTGGTATTTTTGGAGCATATTTCAGGTTATCCTTTTCAAAAGGTTAGTATGGGGGAAAATCATATAAGGTGCTGGAGCCTGTAGGTGATAGCATGAACAGTGGAGGTGTAGGATCGTTTGTGGATTTTGATGGAGTTGGTAAAGGTAGCCACTCCCAAGGGTGATTAGAGACAAGGAATGGATAAGTATCCTCCTTAGTTTCCAAGCATCTTCGTACTGGAAATGGTCATCTGCACTACTATCATCATTATCTACGTTATCTTCTTGGCACTCTTTGCACTCACAGTCGAAATCCCATGGGTTGTGCCCGGTGAAAGGACACCTGAACCAAAATTGGGCATTACCATCCTGTGCAAACTATTTGATCCAATTATCAAATGGTTGTGGATGAGCACCAAATTCAACTGCAAAGGATATGATTTTTAGCAATGTCTTAGAGCTTTTTGAGGTGAGAGTGGTCAAGGCTTATGGCGACTATTTCATCAAATTTACTGGTGAAAGTAGGCTCAGTGGACTGGTGAGGTCGAGGGGGATTTCTCAACTTCTCATAATTTGTGACCCATAAGGTAGGGAGAATGTTGACGAGCTCCTACCAGCTGATTTATCTAGGGATCTGGATACACTGATTCGTTCCGTTGGTGGCATCAATATGTAACAACAAGGAATTGTTACCACCTGGGAACATGAGGCCCATGGCATGAATCAGAACTTGCCAAGCTAGCTGGTAGTGTAGAGTTGCCTGGATGGCATCTCTAGCTTGTGTAGCTCTGAGTATCTGGATTTGGATCTTCAATGCCTCTGTGAGGTGCGGATCATGTAGGGACATGCTAAAGTTAGATAGATCATGACTAACACAATCCCCACGTTGAGGGTGATCTCAGAGGTGCCCAAATTCATATGTTGGTACTTGTTGTATTGGGTATCCAAGAGGGAAAGACATGCCACTACGGGCTGACCTTTTCTTCCATGATACGTCAACACAACTCTGACGGCACCAAAATGGATATGGGTTAACCCCAATCTTTTCCACTGGCGTGGCAATTCCTCTAGCATTGGCAGTGTGATGAACTGTTCTTCCTGGTTCGCAAGAATAGGGTGCTGGTCAAGTTTTGAGGCAGCAACATATTCTTTCACTCCAATGGGTTTAGGTTGAAATAGGGAGTGTATTTGCAACCAAGGATTACAGGTCTTTTTGGCAAAGGCAGAGTATGAGTTCAGTAGAGGTAGATATATGGAGGATTTTTCTTTTCTGGGGGTAACACATCTACTCCATAGAGATAGTCATATTTACAAAAGAGAGTTTTGCTCCGGGTAGAAGTCATCTCCAACTTGGCAAAGGACTTACAAAGACTCAACTCTGAAGGTAAAGACATAGATTTACAGGAACTAGACGAAGACGGTAAAGACTCTGAAATAGACATATTTTTGGATATTTTAGACTATAAAGACACACACACGTATTTGTTCTAAGGATCTATGCACAAACTCGATATTTGTTGTAAAGATCTAAGGAAAAGACTCAAAACTGAATATGTAAAGATTGTATAGAGAGTTATGGCTAAAGACTCGGAATTTAAACGCATGTGCTAGAATAAAAAAGTATGGAAAGTTTTATATGGCTATGGACTCAAAATAAACACACATACTAAAGTAAACATACAATTGAAAGTAAATAACTGAATAACTAAAGTTGGCGGTATAACACGAGAGATAGACCTTATGAAGACCTCGTTCCTCCCTTCGAGGCGACGAAGAAGGGGTTAGCTCTGATACTATATAGGGCGGCCAGGAGCCAAAGTGGGGGTAGGCGAGCACCACGCATAGGACTGGCGGGACCAGGACCCCGATGAACATCTTTTTGATGGGGTGTGAGTAGTTATGGGACTCAGTGAAGTCTGAGTAGCTTATGGTCCATAACTGCCCCAATTTTTGATCTCGAAGTTTTCTTGTCTGTCTTCATTTTCCCTATGGATATTTAATTTATGTCAACCTAGCATGTTTAGGATAGTTAGATAATATTTTTAGCATATAGCACCAATACTTGTGGCATATAGCATTTTTTGGTGTTTTGTTTAGAAAAATGATGCCCACCAAAAATTTTGATTTGTAGTTAGATAGTAACCATGCATATTTTGGTGTTTGACAATAACTGTTCTAATAAGTGAGGGTGTGTTGAGATAGAAAGCATGATTTGTGAGTCTTTTGTTGACAATCTACGATGTACCATGAGAGTGTGGGCGTATTTTGTGAGATTGATATATTTTGTGCTAATTCAAAACTTGCCCTGTTACTCTAGGTTAGATTGTAGTGTAAATGAATTAGGAAACGATCTTAGTCCATTGTTCTTGAATAGTCCACTTTCGCCTAAAACTAATCAACCAAATGAAGATATATCCCTTATTCCAAATGGTTGAGTCTAACATGTTCCAATTCTTTCTTAATACCTAATTAACCTAGCCTTATCTAGTGAAAATCCCTAAATTTCGCCCTGGTCTGTCCTTGAACATTGTGTACCTTGACTAAGGCAAAGTGTCTACACAAAAGTGGCCCTGGTTTGGAGGATAGATATTGTGCACTTTAACACAGGCTAAAGCCCTAAGTTGAGGGTGGCTGGTGTAAGGGTAAAAACACAAAAATAAAGGGTAAGTTAGGAATAAGGAGAAAAAAATAAAAATCGTGTACCATGTGCAAGAAAAATAAAACATGCCTTAGATTGAGCGAAAAAGCAAAATGAAGTGTAAAAATAAGAAAAAAAGCTGAAAAATGAGAAGAAAGCACCCAAAAAAACTTGAATGAAGGAAAAGGGAGAATAAGTTGAAAATGACAGAGTTGGTGGGGCAAAAGCGTAGAAAAACGCAGTTCCAAGGAGGGCCTTTAGTCACTATTTTTCTAAAATATCATACCAGAGCCCCTTCATCCTATGTTAAAGCCTAGGATGTCTTAAGGTGATCTTAGTCTAGTTAGTTGAAGGTCTGAGTCATGAGTATAGGGGCAAGCCTATGGTATTAGTCATTATGCATGAATATCTTTTGTAACAATGAATGTTTTTGCACAGTCCCAAGATTAAACATGAAATCATCATTGACTGTCAAATATGGGACTTCTTTTTGGAGGGCACTTGAATTGCATTGTTAGCATTTTACTTGTTCAGTGATTGTCGATTGTTGATAATCCCTTGCTTGTCATAGTTGTGTTGTCACATGCACTAGCTTGCATTTGTTTACTAAATAGCTATCTTATCCTGTTTTGAGAAGTTGGTGTGGGTATCTAAGTCTGAGATGTATATGTGTATGCCATTGAGTTGAGGTCTGTGTGTTACTTTGTTATCTATGTAGATTGAGTCATCATTTGAGGACAAGCAACAATTTTAAGTTGAGGGTGTTGATGTGCTGCTAAAATATAACACTTTTCAGGCTTAAAACTTAGTATTTTGTGTGTTCTCAATCCGACTTTAGTTGTTTTTATATGTTTATGTGTTTAGATTTGTCAGATTACAGGTTGGCCATGATTTCGTGAAAAATTGCAGAAGTTCCATGTTTTTGCTATTATATGATACCTTATATGAGTCGTACAGCATTCTACGAGTCTATGAGGGGAAAATTGCTGAAGTTGAAGTCTATGAGGCATGAATATCTGTTGTTGAAAAAGTTATGAGGGGTAGACCACCTTTCGTGCCCCAAGGATCAGAGAAGTAGACTTGCAGGTAATTCATCAAATGAAACCCCCTTTACAGGTCGTAAACCACTTTTATGACTCATAAAGGGGTATCATAGAAGAGAAGTCTAAAATTCCAGTAGCTGATTACGAGACCCAAACTACGAGCTATAGAAGACATTACGAGTCGTAGAGTGCTTTCGTGGAGTTTGCCAACCAATTTTTATTATTAGTTTAGGACTTATTTATAATTACTATAAATAGGTTTGTAGGTCATTATTCGAGGGAGACGTCACTTTTCAGTATTTTTAGGGTTTATACTCAAAGAACTAAATACTTAGAGAGAAAATATTGTGAGAGAGTCTTTGAGAAAACTTGGACTTCAATTCAATCATCAAGTTTGTGATTCTCATTGATTTTGGATTGGCTTGATCTTAATTCAATTGTGTAAGTATTTGATTATGTCTTCTAAATTCATAACTTCATCATCTACGCATACCATGAGTAGCTATATCCATAACTAGGGTTTTGGGAACCATGAAGAACTAACAAAGTAAAATCGGATAATTTACAAGTCTTGGAAGGTGTATATGCATGTGTTAACTAACTCTCTTCATTTTGCATGTTTTCTTATGTTGCCAGACATTAGAACCCTCCTTGTGTTACTGAATAGGAAAAGAGATTAATACTGAGTTAGTACTGAATAGGAAAAGAGATTGATTAACAAGATTTGATTGATGTATTCTCGTCTAATCAACGGAACTAGGCCACGGGGAGGTTGTATTGGGAGTTATGGTAATGGTTAGTAATGTACACTATGGAGATGGGCCAAGTCAAATAGTGAAATTTGCCTTTCACCATTGACCAAAGGGCTTGGTGAACTTAAATTACCGTCCAACATACTATACACTAGACAAGAATTAGGTTATCTGGTGATACTGAGTTGGGGAATTATGGGGAACACAATGCTCTAGTTGCTCTTTATTATTGATTGTCTCTCATGGTAGTAAGCTTAGAAACTTTCTTATTGATTATTGTAACCCCCCCACCCACCCACGAGAATTGAACTGGCTAACTACTCGACTTGCATTTTGTTGAATTTGTCTTGAGTCTACGTATTTCCTGTGGATTCGACCCTAACCTTAGTTAGGTTCTATTTCTTGACAGTGACCACTTTATCCTCTAATAAGGAGGTGTAACTTGGGGGACATCACCCCCTTTTGGGGAAGTTAGTTGGTTGATTACTTGGATTGCAAATTGGTGAATTTTCTTGAGTCTATGTATTCCTTGTGGGATCCACCCTAACCTTGGTTAAATATGTTGACAATGACCGTTTTATCCTCTAAAAAGGAGGTGTAACTTGGGTGACATCAAGATTTTGGCGTTGTTTCAGGGAATGCGACTAGACTTAGGGAATTCATTAGTAATTCAAGTGTTAATCCTTAGTTCCCTTATTTTACTTTTGTTTGCTCTTTATGTTCTTTTTTAGGGAGTAGGTGTAGTGTATGTCCAAAATTCAAAGTCAAGGCAATCCCTTAACTTTGTTTGATCTAGAGATCCGCAGAACGTTAAGAAGAATGGCCCAAGACAATGCTAACAATGCAGCCAATGTAGTTCTCAATAGGAATAATAACGAGAATGTTGAGAATTAGAACCCACCTCATTTGGAGGACATTCCACTGCCTTAGGATTTCAATGCCAATGCTTACCAGTGTAATCAGTACAGGTTGAATCCTATGGCTACGGAGGTGATTGGAGATATTATGTTGCCATCTGTACCAACACACACAAAGTTCACAGTCTCGAGTGGGTTGCTTAAGATACTACATAACCGTGGGCTATTTGTGGGCCTACTACAAGAGGATCAACATATCCACCTACACAATATCGCATTCGTCTGCAAGAGTATGATGGGAACACATAATCTTTCTATGGATGCTGTGTGACTTTGTCTCTTCCCATTATCGCTTATCAGCAATGCTGCATTATGGCTATCTGAGTTCCTATGGAGTTCAATCACCAATTGGGCAGACTTGCAAAAGGCCTTTTTGGAGAGGTACTTCCCTAGAACGAAGAAGCTCAAGATTCTACAAGCATTACTTGGGAATTATTTACCAAATGTCTGAGGAGCATCCCTGATCGCAAGATAGTTGATGATAAATTGGTGGAGATCTTCTACCGTGCTCTTGATGAGAACAACCAGGCCTGTGCTGACACTATCATGGGGGGCATGTTTCTAGATTAATTGTGCATAGGGGCAATGGGATAGAGCTTACAAAAAGAGTTCATGTGTTGTCAGTGTTGGTCCAAAGCAAGCAAGAATTAATGTAGAAATCATACAATAGCTTTCTTAGATTTGCACAGGTATGGAGGTGATGATGAAGCAGAGCCAAGAGATAGTGAATGCAGTGGTTCATCAACCTCCATGTGCACCTATGTATGCGGATCCATACTATGATGAGGACACATGTTTTGTTGCTGATCAAATGGGGGGTTTCTAGACCAAAGCCCAAGGGTCCACTTAGGACTATCAGCGTTAAGGTCAAGAAACCAAGGTTGGAAATTTGGTAGAGATAGAGCTTACAGGGACAACCACGAAGCTTACTATGATAGGAATAGGGGTCCAGATACAGACTGGGGTGGTAGGCAAGGCTTTAGAAATAGTCCTTGTGTGCCACTACACAACCATGACACTGGTGGAAGCAATTCTAGAATTGAAGAGATGTTTGATTGCCTGTTGAAGAAGGCTGAGACACAGCATAAGACTTAAGGGGCATGAAATCGGAGATTTCAAGTATTAATCATAAAACAGCTGGAACAACAGTTTGGTCAAGTGTCGACTCCGCTTAATCAGTACCAGAAGGGTACAATGCCTAGCAATACAATGCAAAATCCTAAAAATGAAGGGCAGTGTATGGAGGTTGCTACTTGGGATGGCAAAAGAACTATTGATCCTCCCATGCCAATGATGTAGAAGATGCTCGAGAAGAGATGGTTGTGGCAAAGGATGCAGATGAAGGAGATGATCGTGGCAAGGATGAGGTGAGTGAAGCTGCTGATGCAGTATAAAAATTGAAGCCTATTCCTAGGCCTCCTCCTCCCTTCCCTCAGAGAATCAAAAAGAGGGAGGAGGAAGGCAAATTCAAGCACTTTCTCTCCACGCTAAAGCATCTCTCTATCAACATCCATCTCATCGAGGTATTGGAGAATATGCTGCGGTATACGAAATACATGAAGGACTTGGTCGCAAAAAAGTGCACTGTCAGTCAAGAGTTCTCCCAAGAGCTTCAATATTGCAGTGTTATTGCTATGAGGTCCTTGGTTCAGAAGAGAGAAGATCCAGGTGCTTTCACCATACCTTGCACCATTGGTGATATCACAAGGGCACTATGTGATCTAGGTGCCAGCATAAATCTAATGCCCCTTGCGGTCTACCAGAAGCTTACATTGGGAGCCCTTACTCCAACTAGTATGCTATTTTTGATGGAAGATTGCACGGTGAGGAAGCCTATGGGGGTACTCTATGATGTGTCGGTAAAAGTTGAGAAGTTCAAACTCCTTGCAGACTTTATGATCCTAGATTATGAAGTTGACTTTAATGTCCCAATTATCTTGGGAAGACCATTCCTAGGCACTAAACGAGCCCTAGTATATATGGAAATTGGTCAACTCAGGTTTAGATTTAATGATGAAGAAGTCGTCTTCAATATCTGTCAGTCGATGAAGCATCCAAATGAACTGAAGAGTGAAGTCTGGGCAATCGGTAAAGTCTAAGTAACCAATTTATCCAAGTCGTGCTATGATAATAAATCAAGCACTACTTGGGAGGCAACCCAAGGTTTTTGATGTAATAGCATAGTTATAGGTTTATTTTTAGATTTTGGATTCGTAGGTAGTTTATTTTCTTGCATTTGATTATAATTTTGGACATTGGGCTAGTTGCATATAGGGCAACAATGTATTTTATGAAGGAGTATGCAGGTACAGGACCAAGTCAGCCAATTTGGCTGAGAAGAGCATCAAGTTGAGTCTTTACAACTGGGTTTACGGGTCGTAAAACATTTTACGCACATACCCCATCTCGTTGATATTTCTAGTACATAGAAAGTATGCCCTCCAGTCCATGAGAAAACTTTACGATTCATTGATCAAACTATGAGGCATGAATGGGGCTCATGGACCCCAAGTAAGTTTTTCTGAAAATTTGCTATGTGTTGGGGTCACTACGACCAACTCTATGAGTCGTAAATCTCTTTACGACTCGCAGTTTGGTCTGTGAAACCTTGTTCTTGAAACTAGGATTTGGATTTTCTAAGAAACCACGATTTATGAGACATAAAACCTTTTACGACCTATAATTGAGGTTTCGTAAAGTCCAGGCCTATGAATTTTTGTTGACCCGGTCAATATATGAATAGAGAAGTGAGATTATTTTGACCCTATTGTGACTTAAACATACAAAATTGACCAAACCTACCCCACACCCTCTTATCTCCCATCACTACTGGCCACCATGCACTCCTTTTTCGATAAGAATTTGGACAGCTTAAGGTTTTGTGACTACTCATCTCCTTCATCTTCTTTGATTTAACCTAAATTCTTGGTAAGTTTTCGGTTTAATTAAAACTCTTAATTTTCCTTGTTTGAATGATTGATTTGAAAATGTTATTGAGTATGGTGTTTATACACAAAATCCATGTTTGAATTTAAAAAAGTTAGTTGAAATTAGGTTGCCCATAATTGAATTGTTGATTAAGTCCGGAATTGGGAACTTTGGCCTTGTATGTAATGATTTGGTTTGTCGTTTGTGCCTATTGAACCCCTTACCATGTGTGATTGAATGTTTGTGTTTGTGAAATTGGTGTGTGAAGAAATATGTGCATAATTTTGTTGAAATCAACCCTAGGTGGTCGGAATTATATGATAAACCATGCTTAATCACTTTCGATGGGGTGTATGTATATAGAATATGTTAGGGGATAAGGATTGTAGTGTTGAAATCATGTGGGTGCGTGTGTTTTGGTTTGATGATGGCAATATTGTTGGTTGAAATATTCTTTTGGGGTCCATGTGATGGACTTAGAAACTCAGGTGACTAATTTTTCTGGTTCACGAGTGGTTTTTTCGACCCGTGGATCACTCTATGAGTCGTAACTACCCCTCATGCAAGATTATAGAAACTTGATGTTTCTGAGTATCCATCAAACGAGACCTTCTAAGTGTCATAGATCACTTTACGGCTCGTAGATCGACCGTATATCCCTGCCTAGAATTAATTACTCACTAGAAGTCTCTATGAACACAATCTATTACTCATACACCACTTTACGAGTTATACCTTATCTCATAGACTTTTCCAGTAACAAAATTTTTTTGAACCCCTAGTTTACAAAGGCTCTTTATCTCTTGTAGTATCCACTATGGTCCATAAAGGTGCTTCCATAAAGCCGTTCTGCAAGTCAACTTAGATAAAAAAAAATTTGCATTCCAAGTGTAGCTTGTTGGGGCTAACTAGGGTGCATTTATCCCTACGTTTCAGGTACTATGGCTCCTAAAGCAAAACTTGATGACATTCGGGTCATGCAGAGGAGGCTCAGGTATGAGCCTTCATAGGATGAGTAGGCCACTCAGCTGAGTGGCTCTTTAGAGGTGCTGGATGTCAGCCCGCATCTAGAGGGAGATAGACCACAGACTAGAGCCGCTGCTAGAGTTGGGCGTACTTAGGCTCCTGTTGCTTGCACTCCCTAGTCTAAGAAAAGAGGCAGTGATGAGAGCAGGTTACCACAGATGACTTCGTCTGGAGAGGAGTCGAGCTCTGAGGGAGGCTTTGAGGACAGATCAGAGGCAGAGTCCTCCGTTGCACCCCCAATGATCATCATCCATACCGTATGCTCTCACTAGACTATGCTACTTTTGAGGGCATGCGAGACATATTTTTGAAGGGTACACAATCAAGAGAGCGTAGCAATCCATCTTGCTTCATTTATGAGGAGCCACGAGTCATCACTGATAGACTCGACTGTGTGCCCGTTCTCCAGGACAGGATAATCAGATACGGTCTTGAGTGGTTGACCAGATCTCTTGGACGATAGTCCCTGATCATGGTAATGAAGTTCTATGCTTCGTATGCAGCCACCATCCAGCTCACTTTTCCTAAGGGAAAGAAGCCCCTCGCCTCAGCCTAGATTGATCGAGACGAGAGTGAGGGGCCGGCGGGTGGATATATCAGAGGCCACCATCTAATATATGTTATTTGGTCCTGAGTTTCCCGCCCCGTGATCTACTGTAGACTTCAACTACAGGATGGGGCAGACGAGGGATCCACTTGTGATGAAAGATCTAGAGAGGCAAGCCACTTTGATGAGATTGGTGGCTAGATACATTGCTGAGCAGGATTCAATACCTGCTTGGGTCACGAATCACTCAGAGAATATCGTCAAGGCTTCGCTTAGTTTCACTGCCAATTTTTGGTAGGCGGTTGCTTGTTCATGCATTCAGAGGACACTTACTGATAATACTCTGACATAGAAAGGTGTGGTTTTGGTTGTCAGCATCTTAACTGATTGTGAGATTGACTGGGCCCTCCTCATTGCTTAGGAGATTCATGAGGCTGCACTAAAGAAGTCCACCTCTATCTCGTTCTCGTACAGGCTTTGTCTAGAGTCGAGGGTAGAGATAATACATTAGATGGACTAAATGATTGAGGCCCAGCGTGCATTGGATCCCAGCCTAATCAAGGATGAAGAGAATCTGGTGGCACTCCAATGAGCGTAACCTGCCTATGCCAAGATGTTTGTCCCAGCGCCACCACCTGATGGTTCTGAGACAGCCACTACTACTGTTGCTACTGCTGAGGAGAGGCCCCGACAGCCTAAGCCAGTTGAGGAGAGGGAGCCCACTATTTTTATTCTTGCACCATAGGCCACTACTTCACAGCCTACCACTGAAGGTATGATCTATGTGTTCGCCGCATCTATACAGGCCTTGGCATAGTCGTTATCACATGTTGAGTCACAGTTGACTCAGCTTGTTCATTAGATCTAGCCATGGGGCGATAGCAGACTCAGAGAGTCGAAGTCAGGCATTCGCAATTGCTACTATCAAGGACCATATTTCTATCATGGATGCCCGCATTGACGTCTTTGAGGAGAGGTTACAGTGAAGATTTGGCGAGGCCCAACCTTCAAACTTGTCAGCTATACAAACGGAGATCTTGCAGCTCCGAGATGACATAACAACCCCACCAGTTGCGCTACCATTGACTATACCTCTGGTGCCGGTAGTTGACTTATTTTCTCCTGAGGAGCTTATCCAGCCATCTCACGAGAAGAGACTCCTCATAGAGAATGACGAGCCAGATAAGTGATGTGTATATGCAAAGCTCATAGAGGTGGAGGAGCTCGAGCTTGCTTTGAGGAGATCGAGACATGATGAGGAGATGAGACAAGTTCAAGTGACGGAGCAGGTGAGGGGTGCTAGCCTCCCTGGAAAGAGTACCATTGCTGAAAAGACCACCTCATAGGAGGAGGATCTCCAAACTTGGCCACACACTGACGCTTAAGCGTCCAGGTATGTTTCGACACCTTATGTTCTATTATTTTGTTTTGATTTTGTGCATTGGGGAAAATGCACATCTTTTTCAATGGAGTGTGTGTAGTTATGGGCCTCGGTAATGTCTGAGTCGCTTGGGTCCATAACTACCCCAATTTTTATCTTGAGATTTTCTTGTCTATTTTCTTCTTGGAGAAATGACCTGAGGAGCCCTTATACTTGTTTTCGTTTATCACATAGACCTTTATACTCAGGACTTTGCTAACTGAACCCTTAAACTCGATGAAAATGAGATTCTGAACCCTTAAACTCGATTTGAAATTATATTTCTAAACCTATTCTACCATGTGTGTAACTTTCTCTCCCTTACATAAATGACTTATCATTTCTACGTTATATATATTAATGCCATGTCATAATATCTGTATAACTATTTTTTAATTATTAATAAAAATATTAAATAAATGACAAAAATAATAAGTTTTCTATTTTAAGAAAATCAAATTAAATTATGTTTCTCTCACCTTTCCTCCTCCTCCAACTCTCCTAACCTACAATCACCATCTCCATACTTACTCATCAAATTGAACACCAAGTTCATGTCAAATGGGTGAAATTCTTACCTGTTTGTTTTGAATCTCACACTATAAGTTTTTAATCACAAACCCAACAAATCTCAATTACCATTTTGAATTTAATTTCATAAATTCACAAAACCCATTTGTTATTCTCAAAGCATTATCAAACTTATCAATGGAGTTTTTCAATACCCACTATTACCCTTCAAATTAACTTATATAAAACTTGAAAAATACTAATGAAATATTGAGATATTGAGATCAGAATGTGGCAAAATGAAAAGGACCAGTGGTGGTTTATTTTTGACAAAATCATGAACTACCAGTTCAAATAAGTATCCACTATAGTCCTATGACAAACATAATTAAAAACTCAAATTTAGATAACGCCAACAATAAATCACCATCTCCATTCCCCTTATTCTTTTCTTCTTCATTTTGGTGGCCTTGGAGATGGGAAGGAGGAAAGAGAAAAAATAATCACCATCTACATTTCTTTCATTCTTTTCTTCTTTATTTTGGTGTCGTCTTAAAAATTTTCTTTTGTTGAAGAATATTTTGCTGCAAAAAGAAAATAAAAATTATTAGATCTATCACTTTATAAATTGTAGCACAATTTCATTTATATTTTGGGGAGAAAGAGAGAGTGAAAAAAGGAGGAAAATATGGAGATGAGAAGGAAGAAGAGAAAGGAATGAGGGAGGTAATCGGGTGGGGATGAAAGTGGAGGTAGTTGGGGAAAAAAAAGAACTCGGTTATATTTAATTTTTAATTTTATTTGGTCTTTTTATTTTCTGTTTCTTTTTTCTTTTTAATTTTTTGGGTAAAACATGGCATTCACGCTCTTTCTGTGCATGAAATAACGCAGCTTTGCCAACTCAACAATTACATTGCTACTTAGGCTTGGTCAATGGTTAGATGGGTTTAAAATTTGCATTTTAGTGCGTACAAGGGTTCAGCTGGCAAAGTCCTGAGTATAAGGTCTACATGATAAATGAGAACAAGTATAAGGGACTCTCAGGTCATTCTGCCTTTCTTTTTCCCTGTGGATATTTACTTTCTATTGAACCGACACATTTAGGATGTTTAGATAATATTTGTAGCATAGAGTACTATCACTTGTGGCATATAACATGTTTTTTGTGTTTGGCTGGAAAAATGATACCCACTAAAAAATTTTGATTTGTAGTTGTCTAAGTCGCGTGGATCAGAAAATGGATCTATTAGCAACCATGCATGTTTAGGTGTGTGATAATATTTGTTTTGATAAGTGAGGGTACATTAAGATAAAAAGTATGATCTGTGAGTTTTGTTTCTAATAATGTATGAAGCGTTATGTGAGTGTAGCATAATTTGATAAATTCATGTGTTTTGTGCTAATTCAGAACATGCCTTGTTATTCTAAGTTAGATTATAGCTTAATTGGATTAGGAGGATCTTAGGCCTTTGATTCTAAATAAGTCAACTTTAGCCTAAAAATAACCAACCAAATCGATGATAAATCCCTTGTTCCTAATGTTTATTCTTTGAAAACACCTGATTAACCTAGCTTGTTAGTTGTAAAATCCTGAAATTGGACCTGGTCTTTCCTTGAACATTGTGTACCTTGGCTATGACAAAAAGCCTAAGCTGAGGATAGCTGCCAAAAGTGGCCTTGGTTCGGAGGATGGATATTGTGCACCTCAGCACAGGCTAGAAGCCTAAGTTGAGAGTGACTGGTGTAAGGGTGAAACACAAAAATAAAAAAGTGAGTTAGTGGTGTGGAGAAAAAAAGGAAAATCATATACTTGGTGCAAAAAAAATAAAAATAAATCATGCATTAGATGTTAGCTAAAAAGTAATGAAGTGTAAAAATAAGGCAAAAAACTGGAAAAAAAATGAACAAAAAGCACCCAAAAAAACTTAAAATAGGAAAATAGGAGAATAAGGTGAAAAATAGCAAAGTTGGTATGGCAAATGTGTAGAAAAATGCAATTTCAAAGAGGACTTGTAGTCACTATTTTTCCATAGTATCATACCAAAGCCCCCTGAGCCTATGTTATAAGCCTAGAAAGTCCTAAAGTGATCCTAGTCCAGTTTGTTGTAGGTCTAAGTTATGAATATAGGGGCAAGCCTATGGTATTAGACATTAGGCATAAATATCTGTTGTGAGAGTGAGTGATTTTGTACAGTCCCAATGCTACACATGAAAACATCATTGAGTGTCATATATAGGACTTTTTCCTGTGAGTGAACTAGCATTGCATTGTTAGCAATTAGGGTTGTTTAGTGATTGAGGATTGTTGATTATACGTTACTTGTCATAGTTGTGTCCTCACATACACCAATTTGCATTGGTTTGGTAAAATAACTGTCTAATCCTATTTTGGAAAGTTGGTATGGGTATCTATGTTTGAGATTTATGTGATGTATGCCAGTGAGTTAAGGTTTATGTGTTACTATACTGTCTATATAGATTGAGTCCATCGCTTGAGGACAAGCAATAATTTTAAGTTGAGAGTGTTGATGTGCTACGAAAATACAACACTTTTGATGCTTAAAACTTGAAATTTTGTATATTCTTAATGTTAGTGGGTTTTACTTATTTTTGTGTTTATGTTTGTAGGATTACAGGTTGGCCATGCAGTGAGGGACCAAGTTTTTGAAGTTAATTCTATGAACATATAGACGAGCCATATATTAGTTTACGAGTCATGGATGATGTTTCGTGCCCTGAGAATCAGAGAATGAAGACTTTCTGAAGTTCATCAGATGGGACCCCCTTTATGGTCCATAAACTATTTTATGAGTCATAAAGGGGTATCGTAAAGAGGAAGGCAAGTTTTCCAATAACAATGTACGAGACCCCGATTATGGGCCGTAGAATTCAATACGGGCCATTAAGAGCTTTCGTAAGGCTTGCTGACTAGTTCTCCTAAGTTGTTTAGGATTTGAATTTTAATATTATAAATAGGTCTTTTAGGTTATTTTCTAGAAGTTCTCATCAGTTTTGATATGTTTTCGCCTAGTATTCAGAGGACTCGATATTTTGAGAGAGAAAATTATAAGAGAGTCTTTGAGAACACTTGTGGTTGAATTTGATCTTAAAGCTTGTGAATCTTATTAAAGTTGGATTGCTTGTTTTTAAATCTATTGTGTAAGTGTTTGAATATGTCTTCTCAATTCATAATTTTTGCATCTACACATAGCATGACTAGCTTAATCCACAACAAGAGTTGTGGGAACTATGAAGAACTCACAAAGTAAAATCGGATAATTCACAATTCTCTTGAAGGTGTATATGCTTGTATTAATTAACTCTCTTCGTTTTGAATGTTTTCTAGTGGTGGCCAACATTAGAACCCGCCTAGTGTTACTGATTGGACCAAGGTAGTAATGAATAGGAAAAGAAATTAATTAGCAGGATTCGATTGATGTGTTCTCATTTAATCAACAAAACTATGGTAAGGGGAGGTTGTACTGGCACTAATAGGTAATGGTTAGTAATGCACATTATGGAGATGGGCCATGTCACATAGTGAAATTCGCCAATCACCTTTGACCAAAGGGCTTGGTGAACTTATATTACCGTCATGTATGTCGTACACTGGAAAAGAATTAGGTTATCTGGTGATACTAAGATGGGAAATCATGAGGAAGACAATACCCTACTTTCTCTCTTATTGACTTTTCTCTCGTAATAGTTAGTTTTATTTTCTTATTGATTTTTGTAAACCCCCCCTTTTGGGGAAGTAAGTTGATTAATTACACGGGTTACAAATTGGTGAATTTTATTGAGTCTATGTATTCCATGTGGGATCGCCCTAACCTTGGTTAGGTTTTATATCTTGGCAGTGACCGCTTTATCCTGACAGCGACCGCTTTATCCTCTAAAAAGGAGGTCTAGCTTGGGCGACATCAGTGGTCAGCTCTAGAACGTTAAAAATAGTCTAAATTGACCCTTCGTTGGTTGATGGGTGCATAGATTGCATTTTGACCCCCTCAGTTCTTTTAGCTAAATTAGCCAGAAAGAAGTGGGATCCTCATTTTTTTGTAGGGTGCTCTGTTGGAAATTTTGACTTGACCGTTGGATCTCAAACGTCAAAATCCATGTGGTTGCACTATTTGTTTGCACAAAATGAACACTGGATGGCTCGGGAATGCCCCAGGGAAGTTTTCAAAGTAGTTGGTGCAACATTACAAAAGTCACCCTCCACTTTCATGAAGGGTGAAACGTGTACGCAGAAAGTCAGATAGGCAGAGCTCTACATTCGTAGAGTTTTTCCTATGTTCGTGGAGAAGGTGCAACCTCTAGAGTTCTATGTTAGCAAAGAATTAGGGGGTGGCCTATATATAGGCTTCAGCCTCCTTGCGAACAACCATTAACCAAAATTTTCCCAAGTTGTAATTTTGTTATACAACCCCATTTTTGATAATTCAAAAGACTACGTGACTCAAATTTTCACAAAGAACGTTGTGGTGGTGTTAAATTCAGGTTTCAGCACATTATTTTGAGGTAAAAATATTGTTTAACTGATTATGTTCTCGAAATGTATGAAAACTTTAAATTTCAATATCTCGGCCGATGCTTAACAAAATTAAGTAAAATGTGAGTCTAAGTTGTTGTACATTCCGAGAGGAACGCTGTGGTATGGTTGGATTTTGTTAAATTTATTTGATTTCCATGAATTTCGACCCATAAGTTCTATAAAGAAAGGTTTTTTGGCTATGAATTTAACTTTATTTTTGAGCCATTTCTTAGCCTTCTGGGCCCATTTTGGGCTGAATATTTGGCTATAGACTCGTTGTGATGTGGGGATTGGTCAGATTTTGGACATGGGCCTTATTTTTTCCCATTTTAGGTGTTATTCGCATAGTTCACCTGTTTTTCAAGATGTCACAGCCAATATGATCACGTTAACCTTTTGAATTATGTTTCAATAGTGGAGCAGCGTCAAAAAGCAATTAGAAGGGAAAAAGCTCTACTAAAGTGACTTAGAATGTAAGACATCAACTACTAGGTATACTAGGCTTTCCCTAAACCTTAGGTTAAGTTGGGATATAGGCATATTGAGCTAAAATGCATGGTATGTGATTGGTTGTACTCGATGTGCGTAGTATATGATGTTACAGGTTGTACCCATATGCTGGTAGATGTATTAGCTGTAATTTAGTATTGGTTAATATTGTTGTCCATAGAGAGGCCTAGTAAGGGTTGTGTATGGGCTGATGTCATGGGGTAGGTATGTATTTTGGCCTTATTCTTATATTTGTAGGTATGTTACCTGATGCTACTGAGATATGCTGTGTGTGAGGTTGTTCGTTGATTATATGACATGCTGTCACTTGGTTTTGGTGTAGATACTTGTGATAGAACTATAGGTTCCCTGCCTTACTCACATTACCTGTGGTTGGCTGGATTATGATGTAATTGGCCCAGTTAGACCTAGTTTTGCACTAGTTGATGACATATACCTATATATATACTCTCGTATAGTGTTCTTAGCTGCTATGTACTTTTCTCTGTACCAGAGGTCATGGTTACCAGTCATTATTTGAGGGAAGAGATGGTTATGCGTGGTTGAATGGGTAGGATTCTTGTCTTGAAGGACAGTATGACTTTGGAGATTCAAATCTGAATAGACGCGGGAAGAGCTGACTGTTCTTATGCTCCGAGACCTAGATGACGCACCTTGTAGCTTGTAGTTTTCGATGGCAATGTTCGAGTGTTTGAGATTCGGGTGATGCGATGGTCACGTCCAAGTGTTCGAGGCTCGAGTGTCGATCCTAAAGGGCTCCAAGCACCTGTTGATACTTTGGATTTGGGAGCCATTGACTACATATGGGGGCTAGGCCCCCTCAATTGATCTTCGAGGTCAAGGATCTTGTCAGTTATGCTAGGGGGATTCTTTCCCACAAGCGATTCATCCCACTGTTATTTATGTACGTACCTAGATCAAGTGTCATATTTTGACATAGTGCTAGAGATCTGACTTATCTATGATGCTTTGAGGATAGGGGCCCGATTGATTACTCATGGATCCACACACCTATACACACCATGATTGTGCGTGGGTGTACCTTCTAGGTTAATGGGGGCTCAGGGGCATGCGGGCTTAGATCTTAGGGCCTTACACCCATGCATAAATAGAACCTAGACTATATATTTCTGATAGTGAGTTCTGTGGTGATTCTAGCGGTGAGGTTGTGCGAGGGTGTACCTTTCGGCTTATGGTGGCCCGGTTAGCATACATGCATATCTATTAGAGTCTTGCACCCATATACAGCATGATGTTTCAGTTTAGTGATAGATGCAATATGGTCCTACTTTGTCCTTGCCGGAATGGTTGCACTTCACATTGGTTGGTTTAGTTAAGGTTTTGGGGATTTTCCAGATGTATTCATTCCTGATTTGGGTTGATTTACGGGATTGTTGTGGTTACCTATATTTAAGCATTCTATATTTGTACTATTTCACTCAGTTTGTTGATGATGCCTATCGTGTGCCTTTTTCTGGTAGTCACCCCCTACTTTCTGCATCTTCCCATGGTGCAGGTCCAGTTTCTACCTATCCGCGTTGAGTTTTGGTGGATTTGGGAGCTTTCAATAGTCTTTTTGTGAGCACCGCCAGTTCTAGCTACTTCACTGTCTCCTTCCATTTTGATAGCCATCTTTTGTATCTAAACATTGGCCTTGTATAGTAGTGACTTGTATTTGTAGGAGCACTCCTAGTTCTGTATATTATTATGATTATTGTTATACATATATATCGGAATGTACTTGTGTTTATTGTAGCTCTATACAGTTGACTTCCAGGTTCTGGGTAGGTTTCAATGATAATACTTCTGTATTTATAATATTGTGACTAGAGACCTAGGACAGGTACCCTGGGGTTGGATAAGTGACCTGCCTATAGATGGGATCTAATAAGTGCCATCATGATCGGGATCGTGTCGTGACAAATAGTATACATGAGCAAGTAATGCAATGCATGCTACCTCAGTATCCAAACAAGGTACACAACATCTACGAAATGAGCCCGAACCATTACAGAGGTGAAGGCTGAGAGGACTAACCTGGGGTCCTGGTGATCTAATTTCCTCGAGCCCAACAATAGATATTAATAAATAGTACTTATAAAAAACCCATGGAAATAATAATAAAGAACCAGCTAAGGTTATGACTATCGAGACCCAAACAACTAAAAGTAAGCTAAGAGGCACAGTTTGTAAAAAAGAACCATTGCCTACACCAAGTCCAAAACTGAGCTAGCTGAACTAGTCCTTAGCGATACCAACCTTTCAAATCCTAGAACCTATACTAAATATATATTCCAGAGTAAGCCTTACCTAGAACCATGATTCCCAACCTAAAATGAAGTCCAATAAGCCAACCTATGACTACGGTAGTCTACTAAAAGCTCGGCGACTAGCTCAAACATATCACCATTAATAAACCCGACCAGAAATCAAGACTAACTACAACCACTATAAGATCCACAACCGTACACTAATGTTTAATCTCAATGTAAGGCCAACAACACTCTCCCCTTACACACCCTTTAGGATATAACATAGCTTCTCCCTAAACCGGAGTCTATAAAGGAACTTTACTAGCCTAAGTCTTGGCCTAGCCTATGGTTGAATACATTATCCCAACATTGTAGTAAACACCCTACATAGATGCATAACACATCCACCAGCTTTAACTAAGGTACCCTAAAGCATATCTTAAACTAACGCTCGACTGACAATTATGGGAATCAGAAAGAAATAGCAAGGAATATAGGTAAATTACAACCCAAAATATAGTGAAATGCATACTAAACATTATCTGGAAGAGTCTATTAAAGATCATGAGCTGCTGCCTACCTCAAAACCGATCCCGTACGCTTCAAAACTACTTCACGATAGCTATCTATGCTCGAAACACCTCCAATTGTCGATGCATCATCAAATTATCGATCCACATAAAAAAATAAATGTTTTCAAATTAAGAACATAATTTTCCATCTTCTCCACAATCGTGTAAAATATGAGATTGTGGGACCCATAAAAGAAATCCTGAATTCAACTCCACAATTAGGTTACCCACATAATTGGGGACTGGTGCCGCAAAACAAGGCACAATTCATAGCTCGTAATAGTGAAATTTGAATTAAATAATATTTTCACAATAAACAGAAATTTCAAGAAAATAGAGGATAGTGAAGTCAGCAAAATTACCTCCAACAAAGCCTTAAATACACTTTTCGATCACACCAGGATGTTAAAATCCACAACTTGGACCCAAAAATCACTGAAAATGGACCCTTAGTGCTCAAGTTAATATCACCTGAAAATTTACTCGAGAGCCGGTCCAAAAATGGACCTGCACAACAGCTAATATAATCATATCACCTTAATCGGATGTTCCAATCCAACCGTCAATCTCACCAAAGCACTCCTTGTTAAATTCCACATAAGTTAACCTAAAATGTCATCGACAATGGACCTCAATTTTTCCTAAAATAGCTCCCTATGTTCCTCAAAAATCCAACTCAAAAATGGCGCATGACAACAACTAAATTCGCAATTTCACCTCAAATGAAGGTCCTAATTCCAATTCCATTTTAAACAAAATTTCACCAAGGGGATCAAAATGAGTTCTGAAGCCCCAAGAGTTGAATGAAAGATCATTCTAGACTAAATTTGATACTATAAAGATAATCGTGTTGGCAAAATTTTCACCCAAGTGCATTTTCCAAGAATGTTGACCAAAGATAACTCTTGGTCAATTTTCAATATCCAAAATGCTAAATAGTCTAAACTTGCATTGAAGGCCTAGTTAATCCAAATAACCATGCTTCTAGCCTAATTTGGCCATTTCTGAGCAGTTCGTGCAGCTGCCCTAGTTTGAGGCCCCAGTGCCTTTGTTTGTTCATTATCCAAGGACTCATCAATTAGCATCCTTCTAAGGGCTTTGATTGCTGCCTGTCTACTCTGGGGATCCATGATATCTGAAAATATGCATAAACAAACATGATCAACCCTAAAACCATTCAACAAAATAAAACAAAAACAAAAGAAAAACATAGGAAAATCAGCAATGTATCAGTTGCAAATGGCAGGTACGAGAGTCAGGTATGACTCGTAGTAGAGAATACGAGCCACAGGTGCATAACAATTTTGAATGCCGAAACTAGGTATGTGATGCAGTTAAGACTCATAGTCTTGACTATAGGTCATAGACAGGTCTCATACAAGGTTTCAGTTTACGAAATTTCACACAGGCTTAGGTCCATGAGGCCTCACTACGGTTCGTAGAGGGTACTACGACCCGTAGGTGGGTCTCGTGTGGTAAGTGTTCAGGGTCCTTAGGTCACTATTATTCTTTACAAGTGGCAGCTATGACTTGCAGACTCTTCTACAAGTCGTACGAGACTCCCATAGTAGGGAATAACAGGTGCCTAAAGTACCTATTATTTCAACACACAGACTTCAAACACCATTTCAACTAGAATGAAAAGCATCAAAGCAAGCTTTCATCATTCAAAACATGAGAACAAAACAACCTGTACCCTTAGTATGACATCACAATAAAAATCCTACCCCAGTGACACACATATAATAGTTAGTACATGATAACATACATCCCCCATAATTCAATCAAACTTGCAGTCATGCAACCATTCCCCAAGTCACACAACACAATAATTCAACTGCATTTAAAATGAATTCAACAGGTGCAACAAGGAATAATCGATCCAAAAGCTCAACCAATCTTCCATGCCCAAGACCAACACAAGGTCATGCTACCATGGCTTTTGCAAGTCCATAAACAAGCATAACCTAGTCTTTTGCACTTAATCAACAATACATAGCATAACATAATCATCCAATTGCAATAGCAAGGACAATTTCTTTGACTAGGGTTAATTTCAATGAATTTTATTCGATAATTACCCTAATTCTTTCTTAATGGCATCATATCTACAATCAACAACCTTGGCAACAACTTCCAGCATATGCTCATTCAAGAAATTCAAATTAAAGTGTATTTTGGGCATCAAAATAAACCAAGAAACATACCGTAGGAGATGATGCACTACAATGAGCAAAAACAAGAGGAAAGGAGGGTAAAACCCTAGCTGCAGGTGATACTCGCCGGAAAGAAATAGGGTTGCTAGAATAGTGATCAGAAAATATTGGGGTGGGGGGAGAGATTAGGGATTAGTTCATGATTAGGGTTAACAAATTTGGGGTTAAAATGATTTTGACCCTTTATAAATGTAACAGGTAAATTTTGAAATTTTAACTGTGTCGGGTCTACAAAACCCCGACTACGGGGCATAGCTCTGGATATGGCCTGTAGGTCTTGGTATCGTAGGACCCTCAAGACTTAGAAAAATTCTAAAATCATACCTGGCACTATGAACCCCATTTATGACTCGTAGCTTGGACTATGAGTCGTAATTTTTGCTTTTAGTTTAAATGCCAACTTCAAGTGATAACTGTTACCCTCTACGAGGAATGACTATGAGTTGTAGGGTGCGCTACGGCTCATAGGTCTTGTCATAGAGGCTGCTTCAAATGCCATTTTCTGCAATTTTCCCACTTTGGTCAAAACCTGCACAAATTTCTCAAAATGCACCATCATACCAACATACAACCAATTCAATGTCTAAACTCAACAATTAAAACTCAATCAACATATTACCTAAGAATTAACAAAATACCAATAAAGTCAAAAACAAACTAAAGCATTAAAACCTCTTGGGTTGCCTCCCAAGTAGCGCCTGATTTAATATAGCGGCACGACTTAGTCATCTTGAGTGATCAAAACTCCTCAATAGCCCATACTTCACTTTTGAGTTCATCGGGGTGCTTCATAGACTAGAAAATGTCAAAAACCACTTCTGTATCATTGACCCTAAACATGAGTTGACCCAAATCCATACCCACAAGGGCTCTCCCCATGGCCAAAAATGGTCTTCCTAGAATAATAGGGACTTTGAAGTCGACCTCACGATCAAGAATCACGTAATCCACCAAGAATATGAACTTATCCAATTTGATTAGCACTCTGTAGAGTATTTCCTTCTGCTTCTTGATTGTCCTATCCGCCATTAATAACCTCATTCTTGTCGGAGTAGGAGAACCCAAACCAAACTTTTTAAACATGGCAAGAGGCATAAAATTGATACTTGCTCCCAAATCACACAATGCTCTTGTGAACTCAACAAGGGATGCTAACTGCACCAGGGTCCTCCCCTTTTTGGACTAAAGATTTGGTGGTAATAGCACTACAATGTTGGAGCTCGTGCGAAAGCTCTTGGCCTACCATGCGCTTTTTCATCACCAAATCTTTCACAAATTTAGCATACCCGAGCATCTTCTCCAGTACTTCAATAAGGGGAATGTTGATGGACAATTGTTTCAACATGGAGAGGAAGTGCTTGAACTTACCATCCTCCTCCTTTAACTTGAGCCTTTGAGGAAAAGGAGGGGGAGGTTTTGGGGTAGTCTTGTTCTTTTCTTGCTCCTTCACCACTTTACCTCTCACACCATTGTTGATCAAACTTTCTTCCTCAGCCTCAACTTTGTCATCAAACTCTTGGCACGATCCTCATCGACAACCACCGGCATTAGAGGGTCAATGATACTCTTTCCACTCTTCATAATAACCGCCATGCAGTGTCTCTCGTTCTTAGGGTTTGGAATTGTATTGCACGGCAAGGTACCCTTTTGGCGTTGGTTCAATTGGAGGGACACTTGACCAAATTATTATTTGACTTGCTTGATGGCTACCAAATGAGACTCTATCTTTTGGTTGATACTTGAGATATCCAATTTCATTCTTTTCAAAGTCTCATCTTGGTTCTCCGCTTTCTTTAATAATTTGTCAAACATCCCGCAGCCCGTCAATTAGTTAACCATCGACACTCGATTTCGTCGGCACCATGCAATTGGAACCTTGAATTGCTAGAACTGGCAACATGGTTATGAGGAGGCACATAAGGACTATTTCTATACCCATCTCTTCCACCCCACTTGGCTTCTGGCGCCCTATCTCTCTCAAAATAATCACCACGGTTATCTCTATATGTACCCTCTCGATTGTAGTTCTGACCTTACTTTCTGGAACCTTGATGCCAATAGTCCGAATTGGACCCTTGGGCATTATTTCAGAAACCTACCACTTGATCTCGAACAAAGTAAGCATCTTTATCATAATATAACTCAACATTGGTGTTCTTGGAGGTTCGTGAACGGTTGCATGAATAGTTTCTTGAGTTTGTTTCACCAACAAGTCCACACTCGTTTGGAGTTGAGGAAGTTGTTCCATGATCTAATCATTGATTTTTCCTTGCTCCAAATAAACACTCACCGCACATGAGCTCCTTGTAGTAGCTCTCTTCCTTTGGTCGCATGCTCTATTGGTCTTAACTACTTGATTTATCCTTTCAGCTATCCTTGTGAATGATTGATCTAAAAACATGCCTTCCATGATGTAGACAAGCAAATTGGAGAGCAAATTGGAGAGCAACTTGGAGTAATTAAAACTATACTAATAAAATGTAGACAAGCAAATTGGAGAGCAACTTGGCAAATTATGTTCCCCATGATTCACTTACTCAAATACCTCGGATAACACAACCTAAATTAGTACTTTGCATGCAGGACTATTACTTAAGTTCGTCCAACCCTTGGGTAAAGGCGAAGGTCAAATTTTATTGTGGCGCTTGGCCGACTACCATAGTGTGCCAACTAGCCGTTACCTATTGTCCCAGTCAACCTCTCCTCGGCTGGGTTTGGTTGATTAGATGAGAACTCATCAATCGAATTTTGTCACCCATTTCCTTTTCCTATTCATCACTACCTTGATCGATATCATGACACTAGTGGGGTTTAATGTTAGGCACCATTAAACAACAAGCAAAATGAAAGAAAATGGATAATACATACAAATACCCAACTTAAAAAGTGCAAATAATCTGGGTTATTAAGCTAGCTACTCATGGTTCCCACAACCCCAAGTTGTGGTTTAGCCACTTATGGCTTGGCCACACAAATAAACAATGAAATAAGAACAAATAGAAGATTTCTTACCAAAGTAAATTGAAGAACAATGAAACCCTTTTTGAAATTACAATCACAAGCTTGAATGATAAGATTAATTCACAAGTGAATCTAAATCCCCATATTTGAGTCTCAAAGTAAAACCCTAAAAATTCTCTCTCAAAACCTCTCTATAATCTTAAATGTCATGAATAATGTTCAAAGACTAATGAAAAGATGCTCCTAAGACCCTAACTTATACTATTTATATTATTTACAAAAAAATCCTTAAAATAATTAGAAAATCTGGTCGGCATCTGCTACGGCTCATAGTCATGACTCGCAGGGTGACCTACGAGCCGTAATCGGGCTTTCGTGGTCGGCATGTGGCATTTTAGACTTCACTCTACGATCCACCTCTACGAGACATAGTCTGGTCTACGACTCATACGCCTTAACGGAGTCCACTCTTGAATTTTTTGGTCCAATTTTAATCAACACTATTAATTGGTACAAGGCCACCCTTACGAGTCGTAGAGAGGACTATGACTCGTAGCTTGAGCTCATATGGCGGAACTTCAAATTTTCAGATTTTGATTTTGAACAATGTTAATTGCTATGAACAATCTTTATGACTCTTAGGTTGGGCTATGACTCGTAGTAGGGCCCGTAGTTCTTCAAAATCAACAAAATATGCAACTTTTTGTCAAAATCAAGCCAACCTGTATTTCTGCAAAAATAAACACAAAAACACATAAAAACCATAAAAAGTCGCATTGACAACAAACAAAATTTCAATTTTACGCATCAAATATGTTGTATTATTGTGGCACATCAACACCCTCAATTTAGAAATGTTGCTTGTCCATAAGCGATAACTCAATCAAGATAGCTAATAAAGAAATACATGGTAGTCAACCATTGGCATATGCTATACTTAAATTCTGCTTAGGTACCCAAAATAGCTTTATCAAAATAAGATCATGTAGCTAATAAGCAAAACACAACATGTCGATACATTTGATAATCCAACTATGACAAGTTAAGTAGTATCAACAATTCACATTCACTGAGCAAGTCAAATGCTAACCATACAATGCAAATTACCTCACAAAAAAGAAGTCCCTTTTTAACACTCAATATGCTTTCAAAAGTTGCTCATGGGACTGTGCAAGCATACTCACTCTCACAAATGAGATTCATGCATGATATTCAATACCATAGGCTTGCCGATATACTCACAATTTGGACTACTGGCTAATTGGATTAGGATCACTTTAGGACTTTATAGGTTTGTAACGTAGGCTCATGGGGCTTTGATATGGCATTTTTGACAATTAGTAACTAAGGGCCAACCTTGAACCATGTTTTTCAACACTTTTACCTTAACAATTCAACCATTCCCAACTTGTTCTCCCTTATTATTCATTTTCAAGATTCTCGGGGTATTTCTTCTTCATTTTTTAGCTTGTGCCTTATTTTCAAACTCATTTTGCCTTTTCAACTCTTTCTAAGGTATCTTTTCTCTTTTTCTCTTACCCGGTACATGACATCCTACTCTTTCTTTATCTCTATACTCACCACCTCATTTTTGCTATTATACCACAACATAGGCCACCCACAACTTAGGCTTTTAGCCTGAGGTGAAGTACACAATATCCAATCCTCAAACCAGGGCCACTTTTGGTAGCCACCCTCAACATAAGCTTTTTGCCTCAATCAAGGTTCAAAATTTTCATGGATAGACCAGGGCCAATATCAAGACATTTCACTAGATAAGGTTAGGCTAGCTAGGTACATGTAAGGCTCGAAAATTTGGAACAAGGGATAAACTATTTCATTTGGTTGGTCATTTAGGTAAAAAGTAGACTAAATCATAGAACAAGCGCCTAACATCCCTTCCTAATCCATACAATCTCCAATCAAACTCAAAGTAACAGGGAAAGATCTGAATCAGCACACAATGCTTTAATACAACACATTTAGCTCACACGTACATGGTATTGCATACATAGCCAACAGAAACTCACAGATCATGCTTCAATCATCAACTTGCCTTCACATAATCAAAGCAAATATTGTCAAACCCTTCAAACATGTGTGATTACAAACTAACTACTAATCAACAAAATTTTCAAGGGTACCAATTTTTCCAGAATTTTTCATAAACCATCAAAATAATGTACATGTCAATTGTTAATTACCATATACTAGAAATATTATCTACAACATCTAAAACATGTCGGTTCAACAGAAAATAAAATATTCATGAGGCAAAAGAACACAGGCAAGAAAACCTTGAGATAAATAAATTGGGATAGCTATGGACCAAAGGCTACTCAAACTTCACCCTAGTCCATAGCTACCACACCCCTCCAAAAGCAATGTACTTTGTCCTCAATGAACAAGGCAAAACAAAATAAGACCAGGGGGTCAAAAATCAAACATCAAATGGTGCCTAAGCACCAGTCTCTAGCTGTCACTAAGCATCTTCCTTTGGCGGGGTAGTTTGTGCTGCAGCCATACTGGATGAGCTAATGCCCTATAATTGATCAACCTCCTGGGCTCTCCTCAGCCCTATTATTCTCTAAAAATCCTCAAGATAAACACAGCTGCCTCCTCATCCAGCTCCTCATTACCCTCGGCGGTCTTCTAGCGCACCGGCCGCTCCTCATCATCATCAGCCCCAACGGGTCTCTTCCCAAGAGCACGCAATGGCTGATCGTCCACAAACATATCAAATAGCAGCTCATCTATAGGTGTAGGACCAGGAATTGAAATTGGAGCCACTAATGATTTGATCAAGTCAACATTGAACTTCATCAGCTCCTGATGAAAGGCTGACAAGTCTACGTTCGGGCCTTGGCGAGTCTCTTCTGCACTCGCTCCTCGAAGAAATCAACTCAATCATCCATCTTAGCAATGCGTTGATCAAGAACTGAAGTAGTGAAGGCCTTGCATCAATCCTCCAACTCCTGAACTATTTGCCGAACCCATGGCTTGATCTGTCACGTAAGTCGAGGCAACTGAGCCTCAGCCTGTTATAATCTCTGCATCATAGCCTGAAAAGGAATAAAAGTATAATGTCTGTGGACAAAATCTGTGATATAGATAGATCTGGTATGGGTGCGGCTGTAGTAGGACCCATCTCGATTTCAACTGCCTCACACTGATATGGTCCCTCCTCAATAGTAGTAGCAGCTGGAGTAGTAGTGGCGATAGCCATCGAACCCTCAACATGTGGCTCAAGCATGAATGTCTCATGCATGGAAGGAGGCAATGCCCGCTAGAGTGCCACTGGGTTCTCATCATTCTTGATCAATCCGGAATCCATTGTGTGGAGGGCTGCTACTGTAGGATCGAGCTGAAGTCGTACCTCCACCTTTGTCTCTACGCATAACCTATGTATAAGAATCAGAAACGGCATGCATGTGATCCTCCTGAGCGCAGACTCATGGATCTAATCAGCTATCAGCTATGCCCAATCGATGTCGTAGCCAGCTAAGATGCTAGCTACTAAAACAACTCACTCCAAGTACATTATCTGTGAAAATGGGTCGTATGCGAGACCTGACAATAGCCCACAAAAACATGGCAAGAAAAGAGAGAGAAAGGACTTCACTATCTGCTCTGAATGTGTTATGACACATATAGGCTTTGGACCACGTTAGGTAATCAAACTCGCTACCCATCTTAGTAGCTCAGTCTACTGGTCCACGCTCTTGGAAATGACAGCTTGTCTAATGTGCCTAGTCTGATGGTCGAACTTAGCTGTAGACTATGGTGCTCTATATGTAGGACCAAATTGTACTTGGTAGATGGTCTCCTCTGATATGTTCACCTGCCGGTCTCTAACCAACACTTCTCACAATCTAGGTTGCTTGAGAGGCTTTTTCTTCTTAGGGAGATCCTTAAGTATGGTTGTTGCCTAGGCCGCATAGAATTCTCGCACTAGGGCTGAAGAGCAATAATCCATCTTTTTAGTCAACCATTTGAGTCCATGCCTTGTCATGGCCTCTTCAACTCCAATGACATGGCTCAACCCTAATCAATAAGTCGAGGCTCCTCATAGAATGATCGCACTGGCTTCCCTTACCCATTTCTCTGTAGGCCATCATCGTATATCTTCTTCATCCCTTCGACACCCCACCGATGTGTTTGAGGATGTCGTGGTGCTGAAGTGGATGAAGACTGTGCATCCTCCCAACTCTGAGAAACATCCTTAGAACTAGATTCCATGTGTGTGGGAGTCATTTATGGTAAACTTTGCTCAAACCCATTCTCAGTTCCCTTCTCGTCAAACTTGGAGGTACTATCTTCTTGTACTGGCATCTGAGTAGTTCGTGCAGCTACCATAGTTTGAGGACTCAGTGCCTTTGGTTGTTCGTTATCTAAGGACTCATCAATAAGTTCCCTTCTAAGGGCTTTGATTGCTGCCTTTATACTCCTGGGGGCCATGATATCTAAAAATAAGAACAAACAAACATGATGAGCCCCAAACCCATTCAACAAAATAAAACAAAAACAAAAGGAAAAGACAGGAAAATAAACAATGTATCAGTTGCAGATAGCATGTAGGAGAGTCAGGTACGACTCGTAGTGGAGACTATGAGCCATACTGTCACCTCATAGTCCACAAGTGCATAAAAATTTTGAACACTGAAACTATGTGCTAGACACGATTAGACGCGTAGCCTTGACTATAGATTGTAGACAAGTCTCGTACAAGGTTTCACTTTACAAAATTTCACACAGGCTTAGGTCCACGAGACCCCACTACTATCTGTAAAGGGGACTACGGCCCACAGGTAGGTCTGGTGTGGTAAGTGTTCAGGGTCCTTAGGTCACTATTATTCCCTATGAGAGGTAGCTATGACTCGTAAACCCTTCTACGAGTCGTTCGAGACTCACATAGCAGGGAATAATAGGTAACTAAAATTTTGAAATCATACCTAGGCACTACGAACCCCATTTACAACTCATAGCTTGGACTACAAGTCGTAAAGTTGGCTCGTAGTGTGAGTGCCAACTTCAGGTGATCACTGTTGCCCTCTATGAGGCATGACTATGATTCATAGGGTGCACTATGGCTTGAGAGGTTGCTTCAAATGCCATTTTCTACAATTTTCCCACTTTGGTCAAAACCTGCACAAATTTCTCAAAATGCACCATCATACAAACATATAACCAATTCAATGTTTAAACTCGACAATCAAAACTTTATCAAGATACTACCTAAGAATTTACAAATTAACAATAAAGTCAAAGAAAAACAAAAACATCAAAACCTCTTGGGTTGCCTCTGAAACGACCCCAAAAATTGCCCAAAAATGTGCTTCGGAATGCTTGGAATTTTAATTTCTATATATCTCAAAATCAATTCGTTCTTTCAAAAACCCGGCTTTATATTTGTGATCAGTTAGTCAAAATTAGGTGAAAAAGGGTCTAAACGTGAGTTAAGAGAGAAAGATTATTAATTATAATTTTTTAAGTGACAATTTCCATAGAGCGATCCGCACCCTTGGCACGACGCGCCAAGGGTCCGCTCATGTAAAATTTTGCCTTCGCGTCCTCTCCGCGACGTGGAGAGGTGTATTTTCACTAGCAGTGTTTTTCCTGTGCGGTCTAAATATTCTAAATGTTGGGCCCAAGTTTTCCTAAACATGTTTTTATTTATACTTAGCCAAATTTCACCCTTATATCATCCAAAATATTTCTCAATACTCCCCAAAACACTTAGCCATGTTTTTACTCCAAAATTCAAGTCCCAAAACCCTCATCCTGAACTATGGAGTTTCGTCAAGCTTCAAGTCTCCATCTTCAATCTTCACCAAGAGCTTCTCCAAGGCTAAGATATGTGGTGTTGAACCATTGGTTTCTTCCACCCTTGCTGCCTAAGCCTCCTTTTTACTAATATTGAATGATTTAATGTTGATTTTACATGTGGGTCTTGTATATTGAGAAATTTATTGCACAGTGATTTTAGTTCATCAAAGTATGGTTGTTTTAGCATGTTTTGAGCTCTAAATCTTGTATCTAATGTTTGATTTGATGAGGGGTTTTAATGTGAATGTCTTGGGGGTATTACAAGGTGTTAATTGATGGTTTTACTATGGATTTTCTTGCATGATTTCATCTCCAAATTGCATGGTCTTTTACCCCTATTACACACCCCCTAAGTGTTTGATAAAATGTCCAGTTATTATTTCTTGAGGAATTGAAGGTCCAAAGCATGAAATATGATATGAATGAAGTAATGATTACTCTTGTCTTGTACGTTTCTTTGACATTCGGGGATGAATGTTCCCAAGGGAGAGATATTATAAAGACCCCAAAAAGTGCCCAAAAATGTGCCTCGGAAGTGCACGGAATCGTAATTTCCGTATATCTAAATCATAATTTTCTTTGACTTCATGTTCCTAACCCAAATTTTAGAGAATTCGTAGCAAAATTCAAAAATTTAAAGTGTCAAATTCCAGTGTGTAGTGCCCATTCTTAGCGCAACATACCTCTGTGTTATTTTTGTCCAGTTTTTGTTGTCTGGTCCAAGGCCTTTGGGTCTTGGGCGTAGGCCTTCCCACATGTAAAAATACCTATACTTAGCCTTATTTCACCCTCATATCATCCAATACATTCCCCAATATTCACTCAAACACTTAGTCTTATATTTCTCTCAAAATTCAAGTGCCAAAACCCTCTCCGGATCTTAAAGAATTCAACCAAGCTTCAAGTCTCCATCTCCAATCTTCTTCAACGTTTCTCCAAAAGCTAAGGTATATGGGTTTCTTTCATGGGTTCCATTCGCCCATGATGCCCAAGCTTCCTTTCCCTCAAAATTGTATGATTTATAGTTGATTTACTCATGGGTCTTATTTATTATGAAAATCACTGCACACTATGTTGGGGTTTATGAAAAGTGTGACTGTTTTGCTATGTTTTGAGCTATGAAACCAAGATCTATTATAAGATTTGATGAAGGGTTTTGATGTATCTTGATTGAGGGTGTTACCAAGTATCTATTGAAGGTTTTACAGTGAATTTTCTAGCATGATTTCACTCTTGAATTGCATGGTTTTACACTAGCACTACACATCCTCTAAGTGCTTGATAAAATATCCGATTATGGTTTCTTGAGGAATTGAAGGTCCAATGCATGTCTTGTGAGTTGAATGACTATATGATGATGAAATGGTGATGAAATTGATTTATGTATATGATGACTATATGATGACGAAAGAAATGTGTGAATATGATGTTTGTATGATGATGAGAGGAATGTATGGCTAAAACTCACATTTTTCATATTTGGGATACAACCTATCTTCCCTCAAGATTTGCAACACCACCCTCAAGTGATTCACATGCTCCTCCTCACTATGGGAATAAATCAAGATATCATCAATAAAAACCACCACAAACAAGTCAAGGTAGGGTTGAAAGACCCTATTCGTGAGATCCATAAATATAGTTTGTGCACTAATCAACCCGAAGGACATAACCACAAACTCAAAGTGTCCATACCTAGTCCGAAAAGTTGTCTTGGGAATATCACACTCCCTCACTTTCACTTGGTGATACCCGGACCGAAGATCAATCTTAGAGAAGTGACTAGCCCCTTGAAGTAGATTAAAAAGGTCATCAATCTTTGGTAGAGGGTATTTGTTCTTTATGGTGACTCTATTAAGTTGCCGGTAATCAATGCACATTCTAAGAGAACCATCCTTCTTCTTCACAAACAACACTGGTGAACCCCAAGGTGATTTACTAAGCCTTATAAAACCCTTTTCCAACAAATCCCTCAATTGTTCTTTCAACTCCTTTAACTCCGCCGGGGCCATACGGTAAGGGGGAATAGAAATGGGTTGAGTATCAGGAAGGAGGTCCATACCAAAATCTATTTCCATTTCGAGAAGAACACCGGGAAGCTCATTAGGAAAGACATCAAGAAACTCATTCACCACTGGGACCGACTCTATAGGAAGGACTTTGGACTCAACATCCTTAACCCTCACAAGATGATAGAGACACCCCTTAGAAATCAACTTTTGGGCTTTAATGCAAGAAATGAATTTACCCTTGACCACCACATCACAACTTTCCTTCTTAAGAACGAGTTCATTAGGGAATTAGAATTTAACCCTATAGGTTCTACAATCAATAGAAGAATAATATGTGTGCAACCAATCCATCCCAAGAATGACATCAAGATCCACCATATCTAATTCAATAAAATCACAAGGCAAGATTTTGTGAAAAATGGACAGGGGACAATTTCAATAGACTCTTCTAGCAACGATGGACTCACCAATGAGGGTAGACACTTCATAAGGTTCATGCAACAATTCGAGACTAACATGAAGCATTTTGGCATCAAAAGGAGTAATAAAAGAAAGAGTGACACTCGGGTCTATCAACGCATACACATCAAATTCAAAAACCTTTAACATACCGGTGATGACATTGGGTACCTCATTCACCCCTTATCTCCCTTGAAGAGCATAGAATCTATTTTGCCTTGGGGCACCCTCTTGTTGGGCTCCTCTTTCCCTTTGACCCGCATTTGTACCTTGGCCTTGTGGACGAGCATCTCCACCTTTGGGTTCAGCATGAGGACAATCAATAACCTTGTGGCCAACTTCAGCACAACCAAATCAAGCATTTTATTTTCTCAAACAAGGACCACTACGATTCTTTCACACCTTGGACATCTAGGCTTTACCATTCCTCCATTAGCACCTCAGAACCTTTGATTATGCACCTTATCATTGGAAAACCTCTTGTTGAAAGCATTAGATGACCTTTGGCCTTGGAACTTGTGGCCTTGAGGAAACCAGCCACCCTTGGAATTTTGGAATCCACCTTCAAAACGAGCCCTCTTGGACTCGCCACTCTTTCTCTTTCTAAGCTTTTCCCCCTCCACTTGTTCGACATATGTCATGAGGCGGGAAAAATCCATATCACCCACTAACAAGGTGGTTCGGCACTCCTCATTCACCAAGTTGGATATACCCGACACAAATTTGTTCATCCTTGACCTTGGCTTGGCAACCAATTATGGGGCATACCTGGAGAGTTGGTTGGACTTAAGGACATACTCACTCACACTCATAGACCCTTGCTTTAGATTCATAAATTCCATCATCTTCACCTCTCTTAGCTCAATAGGAAAGAACCAGTTGAGAAATGCCGCTTTGAATTCTTCCCAAGGGATAGCATCACTATTCCCCTTCTCAATCTTCAATTGAGTGAACCATATTTGGGCCACCCCTTTGAGTTAGCAGGCCGCCAACTCCGCTTTTTCCTCTAAATTAACTCTCATAATGGACAACACCTTATATACCTTATCAATGAATTTCTTGGGGGTCCTCATCCACTTTGGATCCATGGAACTCCGATAGGTTCATTCTAGTAAAATCCCTCACCCTTGAGGTCGGAGTAGAGGGGCTTGGGCCCCTTGGTTTAATTGATTTGTCATGGCATAGAAAAACATAGTGATAGCATCTCGGAACTCATCATGGGCCACTCCCTCATCTTGAGGAGCGGGAGGGGCCAGTTGCTCTTCGGGTGTACAGGTTTTTCTTCCTCTTAGAATCGGCATGATCTAGAAGAGCAAAGAACATTCATTAGAGGAAAAAGCCTTACCTTACTTCTAAAGCAAGACATAGATCATGAAGAAGGGAAACATTTCCTAAAACACCTCATAGACTCTTACTCATAGTTGTGGTGCACTTCACAACCATGAACAAGACTCTAATCGGCGCGGTGTGTTGGATGTCCAGGACCATTAAAAACTTAGTGCTCTGATACCAAGTTTGTCACGACCTAAGCCTAGGTCCTCGATGTGACACGGCGAATGTGGAACCCGAAGGAACCCCAAACAAGCCTTTTAGCATATCAATCACACATCTTTGGTCGCGGAAATAAAATAACAACAATAAGAGATATAAATAAGGGAAAAGGGGACTAAGGGAAGTCTTGAAATTTATAAAGCATAAATGAGCCAAAGCTCAAAGCATAAGTATATCAATTGTTCCAAGAACACCTCTAAATATAGATTGGAGCGGGGGCCAAGAAACTCTCCGAGCTCACCCTCATAATATCATATGTTCAACATCAAGAAGTCTTAAAATAGTAAGAGAAAGTAGATAGTGTCCCCGAACTTGAGGACTCACCAAGGTTTTCTTTGAATAATCCCACAAGCCACGTGGAGGGTGATCAAGAGGAGCTCCGCTCCCTACATGGTGATATCATGTAGGCATAAAGTATGTGTTAGTACATTTGAATGTACTTAGTATGTAGGATGCAATACAACAAGACATAATCCAATATAGCCAAAATGCATAGTAATAGGCTATAGATAAGTATAATCTCAATATGGCATGCATGATCAATGCTTGAAGTAAAACATACTTGTAAATCATTCAACTTGCATAGAACATAATACATGTGTGGGAAAAGACCTCAACCGACAAAGATTAAGACCAAGTGAGCTACAACTTGGAATCCCAATTATTACCCTTCGTCGGTAAAGAGGTGGTTTACTTGCCAAGGTAAACAATATTTCACCTAATGGGAGCCCATCCCATTTCAGAGAAGTAACCTTCTTTATGGGAGCCCATCCCATTTCGAAAAGGATTTCATGAGAAACTTCGCCTTATGGGATCCCATCCCATTTCGAGAAGAATTTCAATAGAAAGTCCACTAAATGGATCCAGTAGTATAGCAAGGGTATAACATAATCCTATGTTGGAACATAGTTTAAGGAAATAGAGCAAACCCTCCATTCATCAGTGCTAAGTCTAATCCCACGAAATACTTATAATAATCATACTTTAATAACTTACAATAAACATGGAATAATGACATGAGTAGCTCTTAAACATACTTGACCTCTAATGGTGAGCCTAACTTGATACATGAGAATAGATCATCATCAAACATTATCCTTGCATAAACATCAAAGGATCAGAAGAGGTAAAATCTTGAAAATAGAGCTTAACTTCATACTTGCATAATCATAGATAATTTCATGAATTCATAACATACTTGATAGCCCATATTCATCGTGAAGAGACATGTCATTAACTTGAGAATTCTTGACTTGATATTTTATCAAACACTTGGTGGGTATTTAATGCTTGTTCAAAATCATGCAAATCAAGAGTGTAATCATGTGAGAAAACTCAATGCAAATCAACCCACCAACATTCTGCAAAACCCTCATGTGAGATACCTTGTAATCCATCATCAAATCTCATAATAGATAATAGTTTCATAGCTCAAAACATACATTGTCTTAATAGACAAAATCAATTCATAGTATAAGCTTGAGATAGATATACATGCATATTTAATCAACATTTCATAAAACTCCAACATATTTCATGCTTATAATCCATAATAAAAGATACCCATAGATAATACAACTTGAAAACATGCAATTTTCGTAAGATAGGAAGATTGGGCACCATGGGTGCAAGGACCCTATGGATAAAACCCACATACCTAAATTTGGGGATTCCTTGATGTATACATGAAGGAGACTTGAAGCTTGAATGGAGCTCTTGAGATCCGAAATTAAGCTTGAGACACTTGAATTTGGATAAAATATTTGGTTAAGTCTTGGAGAGGTTTTTGAGAGGGTCTTGAGTGATATAGAGTTGAAAAATGGCTAAGTATAGGTGTTTTTACGCATAACTAGGCATGGAGATATCACCCAAGGCCCTTGGCCAAAATAAGAAACTAAGGAAAAAATTATACATCTCCGCGTCCTTGGCGTATTGCGCCCAGTCATCTCTGGAAATCATAAATATGTGAAAATTATTTTTTTTGCAGGTCCTCTAAAGCTGGGGTTACCCATTTACCACTTAATTTTAGGCCCTAATCTTGAATATGAAGTCGAATTTTTTATATCACGCATGAATTTTGAGATATGTAGAAACTACGATTATGGGCATTTTTGAGACACATTTTTAGGGCGTTTTTGGGGCGTTTCAGTGTGTATGTTGTCCATCATTATAATTACTAGAGTTTCACTTATACTAGATGGTTCTTTCTTTGATGTAAAAGCAAGATTTTCCTAAAAGATATAGTTATTTTACTTATGCATGATAATCTATGTCCCTCATTATCTTATGTTCATATTTCATGTGTTGTTTCTAAATGATCATATTGCTCAGTAATTTCATGACTTATGTTATATGCATTGCTTGCCCACATACTAGTACATTCAAAGTACTAATGCATACTTTTTGCCTGCATGATTTAACCATGTAGGGATTGATGCACCTTGATATCCTCCACATGGCTAGCTTGGATTAGTGAAGATTGTTATTGTGGTGAGTCTCTAGTTCAAGGACAATATCCAATTTCTATCTTACTTATGTTAATATTTTATTCCACTTTACTGTCTAGTTTGAGGGTGAGGCCGGGACTTGTCTTGGCCCCCGTCCTACTCATGTCTAGAGGTGTTGTTAGATATTTATACTATGTACATATGTTGAGATGATGAGCTTTTATGGAGACTTATCCCTTAGTCCCTATTCTCCACGTGATGTTATTTTATAATGTTGATATTGATAGGAGGTGATGAAAGTCCTAAGTCCCTACTTCCCCATAGGTTGAGTCATACTTACCCTCTTCTTAGTTATTGCTTGCTTTGTGATTCATGCAAATTCCTTTCCCTTATTTATCCCTATAGTGTGAGTCCAAAGCCCTGTTTTCCTTAGAAACTATGTGTTTGATGCTTTCTTATGCTTCCGCAACCAAGGATGTGCAAAAGATATGCTAAGAGGCTTGTTTGGGGTACCTTCGGGTTTCCCATTCGTCGTGTCACGTCTAGGCCCTAGGCTTGAGTCTTGACGGTGATCCATGCATAATTTTCATAATCAACATAACATACTTGATAATCTCATGAAAATCCTATAGATTATGTAAATTGAGAGTGATTCATGCATATTCCAATATATAAACATAATCTACAACGTAATAATACAAAGTCATGAAACCCCTAATTTGATCATACTTGAAATTAGGTAGGATAATGAGAAAATAGGTTGGGATCCACGAGTGGAAGGTACCCATGGATGAATCTCACATACCTTAATGAGAATTGAAGAACAAAGGATGAATTTGACTTGCTTGAGGGTTCTTCAATGAATTCCTCACTTGAGCTTGAGAGTAGACTTGAGGGTTATTTGAAAGAGTGAATTTAAGTCTAAGTATTTTTGGAGTGATTGAATGAATTTAGATAGGTTAGGATAGAATTAGAAGGGTATTGTAGTCTAGAAATAAGCCAAATAAAGTTTAGGAACTAGGGAAAGGACCTAAATGCCCTTACAACAACAACAACAACATACCTAGTGGAATCCCATACAGGACTTAAATGCCCTTACAAAATCAAATTTAAAAGTTCGACAATACCCTGCACGAAAACCACCACTACGAACTATGGTGTGCACCATGATCCGTGGTGGGGTTTGTGGTGGGGTTCGTGGTGGGAACCTTGGGATTGAAAATGAAGTGACCCGAGAATGATTCACTCCATAAGACCCTTAGTTCCATGGTGGAACACCTTTACCAAGGCTGCCTCAACAGGACTCCAACACTACCAAGTCGTGTCACCACGAGGCCCTTCACAAGGCATAGTGTGTACCACGAGCTGTGGAGGGTCTCTTGGTTGGATACCTTCATGGTTTTTCAAAAGTTTTTTATTTTAAGGCTCTTTTCTGACTTCCAACACCCGAGACCTAACAAATGTAGAGAATTTACTTGGAAATCATTGAAATCATGCAATTAAAATCAATTCATGTATAAGTAGATCAATAATCATAATATAAAATATGATGCAGGAAATTGAATGAAAATTATCAAATTCCATCAATTTTCATACTTGAAATTAGGAGAAAAAGTTGAAAATTCTTTGAGCTCCATGGATGAAAGGGACCATGGACAAATACCCACATATCTTTAGTTAATTCCTTGAAGAAAATTGAATAAGAAAAACTTGGAACTTGAAGAGCCTTAGTTGACCTTCAATAGAACCTTGGAGACGAAAAACTTGAAAAGGATTTTGGTGACTTGAGAGCTTGAATGGGAATGGGGTAGACTAGATGAATATAAATGATTATGAGTAAACATGACATAGCTTTGGGGTTTAAAATATAGAAAAAGTCAAAAATGCCTTTTATTTAATTTTGCCAAAGTGAACCATGAATAGGATATGGATCATAGATCTTGGTAGAGGTCGTACAACTAGCTCGTGGAACTTCAGCCAAAATTGGGCCTCTGAAGTTGGGGTCTACAACCCATTGTTTAGCCTTGATTAATGTGCTTACATCCTTATAATTCCCTTAGGTGACTTGGGACTTAGTTTTATGCATATAAAAAGTTTTGAGATGCTTGACTACTTGTGTGATTATTTATATCAAAATTTTTATCACTTTATCATTGATTGGTTAGGCCTGAGGCCTCAAACTTGGACTGGCTAGAGTTCCAAGTTAGTACTCTTGAGTGTTTACCAAATGGTAACGTAAATAACTTGATTGTTGTGTTATTGATTTGGTTGTATCAGCGTGAAATCATATTCATAGCATATTGACTACATAATACATTCTACTTAAGAAAGAAAAGAGGCTTTTTAGTACAAATTGAATGTATTGTGTTTCCTACTGATTTTTTCCTATAAGGGATAGAAGTATTATTTTCACTAATTTTACTATAGGAATTTGGTTTTCAAAGGAAATGTACCATTTTTGCATTATAAGGCACCTGTTGATGAGCTCCAATGACTTGTAGATTGAATTTCAAGTTTTAGTTTATTACATGTCTATAAGCTGAGGCAGGTCTATGGAATGTCTCAAGGAGTCCACAAGGTGATTTTGGGGCTTTAGATTCATTCCATGCATTGTCCATATCTCCATTGCACCCATCCCATTCTTATGCCTTGTTGGGTACTTGATGTTTTATTGCACATTGTAGCTCTTGAAAGGTTCATTGACTTTTTTCATTTGGTTAATTTGTAGCTTTAGTACTATTCAATTCCTATATATATATA
>JAPFFP010112415.1:0-17861 GCA_026153255.1 Solanum medicagineum | reverse complement strand
ACACTTAAGTCAATAGAGAGTAGTATAAATAGATGGGACATTTCATTAGTAAGGCATCAAGAAATCATCCAAGAAATAAATAGTATTTACACTTAAGTCAATAGAGAGTAGTATAAATAGATGGGACATTTCATTAGTAAGGCATCAAGAAATCATCCAAGAAATTGTAAAGCATTCCTCCAAGCATATAACAATTAAGGTTTGTTTATTTAGTTTTGCCCTCGTTAATAAAACACTCTTACCACTCATACTCAACAATTGTCAAATCGAGTCAAAGAGAATTATTTTTAAAAACATTGATATTAGTATTAGTATTTTATTTTATATATAAGAGAACAATTGAGGATCTTTCGATCGTCTTTCCTATTTGAGTTGTCTACTTCCCTATTTGAGTTGGCTATTTTTTTTTCCTTTATTACGTGGGATTAATAAAAAATATTTGTGGACTTTAAATTAATCTTTTTAAGACAACTATATGTTGATGTAACTGCTTCGATTGCTTCATTATATTTCTTCAACAGCTTCAACTATAATTTTATAATATTACCCCTAATAAATTATTTTTCTAAGTACTTCAACCATGCTTTTACTATATCATCATAATCAATTATTGAAAAGTTATATAAATGTTAGAATTAGGATAAAATAAGTATAAATAAAAAAAATTAAGTCTTTTTTTTTTAACTGGACAAATAAAATTAAATAACTATTTTAATATCGTTTTATGTTTGTCTTAAAATGGAAATACTTAAAAAAAATTAATATAAATAAATCAAGAAGTTTCTGTATTTTATAAGAAAAATTTAATATACTCTCAAAATTTTAAAATTTTATATGTACAACATAATAAAACAAATTTATTAATGTCATATAAATTGAGGCTAAAAATTAATTTATATTGAGTCCGTATTACCACAAGCTTTCGTAACTAGTATATATATAAAAATAATAGATACTAAATTTATTTGAAGTTTTTATATATTTATTTTTTTATATTACAAATCTCGTAATAAAAAAATAGTGACTTCGTTATCCAAAAGATAACGTATCGACTAGAATATTCGCATAAGGTATTTTCGCCACATCTTTGTGGGCACACCAATTAATTGCAACTTTTGTTTCGTCCAATAATTTTGAAGAATACGATAAGGAATTTTTGATTTAAATTTTTACTTTCTTGGTAGCATATTAATTGTCCATTTTGTAAAATTTATTTTTTAGAAATTACAAATAAGAAGGATAATTTAATAGAACTTTATAATGTCTGATCGAGTTAATCAGATTATGTCGGAATAAGGTTCAAGTCTATCGATCTGTTAGGATGCCTCAATTGCATACATTACTACATTTTCTTTTGTTTTTCTAAGGTAAAATGGAAAAGAAAACATGATTCTTTCTTAATTTTATAAATTGATAAATAATTTAGAATAATTATTTACACTAAGTATGCATTAATTCTTGAACTTTCCTTTGATTATTGTAAAGGATAATTATTATATTTTTCAAACCCTTTTATTTAATTTTTAGCTTCACTATTAAACATGAGGTCCATCGTTGAAGAACACAAAAACATGAATGAATTTGACAATGATCTTATATATAGTTTAAAAATAGTCATATATAGAATTTAAGATAATAATCCAATAAAATATTAGCATAAAGTATACCAACTACTTGCAACTTTGATTTTTCTCCAATAATTCAAAAAAGACTAAGGAATTGTTTGGTTCAATCGATTGTTTCGAATTCTACTTATGTTTTCGTTTTGTTTTTTTAGCTCAAATCTTCTTTAATTTATTGGTTAGACAAACGAGATCGAGTCTTATCTCAATTATAAAATTAGTTCGAAATAACAACTTAGTCCCTCAATTAAGATAGAATACCTTAACCCTTCCTTCATATGAAAGAGTAAAGAATAACTGGAGCATAGAAAATAAAATATAATCAATGGTAAATCTATACAGGGAGGATAAGAAGGTATCGGTAAATATATTGTCGATGAATTATATTATATAAAGAGATTTTTTTACCCTTAATCAGAAATCTTAAATTTAACTTTGATAAAAAGTATTATATCAGCAGTATGAATTTGAATTCAGTCGAGTTTTAATACTTTTGCTATAATCAGGAGGCATTCGAAATTTCATAGCCCACTAATTAGGTAGAACTAGTCTATCCGGGGAAAAAAAATTTATTTTCAAGATTCAAATATGAAGTATATAATTATTAAAGAATGGAGGGATTTCAACTACCGACTATATTTGAAATTCCAGTAAGATGGACCATACTTTTGCTAATGTCCATAGATGTTTGAAATTTAATAGCGCGACTAATTAGGTAGAACTATTCTATCGGGAAAAAGATCATTCTCAAAACCCAAACCCATGAAACATATAATTAGTAAAGAATGGGGGGAACAAACCAAATATCTACACATTCCTTACATGTTACCTCTACATCATTTCCTATCTTCAGTCGGGGAATTGTTGTTTATCTGATGACGACATTAGAATTTCTATTAAGAATTTTAAAATATAAAAATAGAACAATATGCACAAATAATATCAATTTTAGATAGGCAATACTAGTAGTGGAATCAACAAGAAATTCATTTTGAGCTTGACTATACAAAAAAAAGATTCAGATGATCTCGATTGAATGACAAGAATAATACAACAGACTAAAAATAAAATATGGCCATATACTTTGGCCACACCAATTGCAAGTTGCAATTTAAATATCTCCAATACCACGTTGAAAAAATGCTCATATTATGACAAAATTAATAACTTTGATATTTTTATAGAAAAAAATAAAAATGAAAAGGGGAAAACAGTGTGTGAAAAAGACTTGTGAAAAGTGGGTAATTGTCAAATTAAAGTTTTTTATAGTATTTTTTGAAGTATTCCCTGCCATTGCAATTTTTTCCTTTTTGTGTATCACAAATTAAAATCATAAGAGACAACCATATACAAATCATTAGTTTTTAACAACCAAAGGAATAAGGATTATGTTACTCGACTTATTTTACGAAATATTGTCACCTTTTACCCGTAACATGTATGAGGTATTAAGTAACTTTATTTATCAATACTAATAAATATGACAAGAATTACCTAGTATTTTTTTGATTTTTCTGAAATTTGAATATGAGATTTTGTTTCTAACGGTTACTCTTTTTGTTTCAGTTTGTTATGAATATCATTGTTAATCATAATTAACAATAAGTTATCACAAAATTCTTGCAGTGACAGGTTGACAACGCTAAATGTCAGCTTATATCTAGTGCAATGGATGAAACTAGCTCTTTCCTAATCAGAGGTCTCGAATTCTTTGGTAGGAAATGTTCCCCACGAATTGAGTCATATACAATGTGAATTCAAATTAATCAGACTTTAATGTGGTATCGAAAATCGAATAGACAACAAATTTAAGTTTTAAATAATAGTGAAATAACATTTATAAGTAATTAACATCATTATTAATTAACAAGCTTGTTTGTTCATGCTAATACAATACTCGTATTTAGTAGGAAAAAAATATAAAAATATTAAGTCCATGTGTATATGCTGGAAATTTTAAAATGAATACAAGCAACAATATGAGTTGTTGAGGGAACATTACGAACTTAAATTATTAAATGTAATTATTTTTATTAAGATTTAAGCACTTAATTATTTGCAATATTGTCTTATATGATTTCATTATTAATTTTTGTTCAATATCTTAGTGTCATTATTCATATCATAATTTGTATTATTTTCTTAAAAAACAGCTGAAATAATTATACTTTGGTGGAACTAGAGAAATATTTAAAGTACAAGCTAATATATGTTTGTATGAACACTTTCAAAACAAATTTAACAAGCCATAAATCTTTTAGGAACGGATTAACTAATAATAAATTGATAAATATCATAGTTAATTTCATATTTTTATATAGTGACTTAGTTAAAGGCAAGCTTCTTTAGACATACAAACATTATATAATGTTAAAATTATAAGTTTTAAAAATTTTATAATCAATTAAATGATAAGACATGTCTAAAATCACAATTTTTTTAAAAAAAATTCTTTGAATATTATGCTCAATTAAATTATTTTACATAAATTGTAACAAAAGTGACTAATAAAAAAGTGAAGGAGATAGAGTCATATGAGGCAATGAGTAAGCATGCATGTTAATCAAGCTTATCTAGTGATCATTGAGATCTCTAAGTCACTATAAAGTTCACCTAACTCCATAATTTTGTTCATAAATTAGAATATTTGTATGATACATTGGCATGTCTTCTTTGGCACTACCTAGTATTATTATTTGGAGAATCAATTATGTTCTATTACATTCTTTATCAATGTGTATATATGGGGCTTATTAAAAGAATTTCATTTTATTTTTAGAAATTTTGAAGAAAAATGTTTCTATTTATTTATGTGTAGTTGATTCTTAAATAGTATTGACTTTTTCTTTCAGTACAGACGAAATAACAAAAATCACTAATATTTCTTGTATTTTTCTCTTTGAATTGACCTATCAGGAAAAAAAAAAGAATGAATATACTAGCTGCTTATTATTTTTTTAAATTACTGATACTGACTTATAGTAAGAACCAAGTTCATAGCTTTACTTACTAATTATTTGTTGATTGTCCTCTCTTTTATTACTTTGGACTTCAATCAGAGAACTAGAAGAAAAATTGTACCTACTAATCTAATAAGCAAATGTTGTAGAAGAGAAGGTCCATAACAAGAAATTGATTGGAATGCCAACCGTAAGATAAGAGAAGAGAGAAAGCAAGTTGGAAACTTCGTAATAACTACTACAAGTATTGTCTAATTACGCTCCATAACTATAGTTCCTTCTGCTTGAGTATCAATAAATGGTATACAAAGGTTAGGATAATGTACAAATTCTGGACTTATAAATAAAGAATCAATTATATAAATTAAATAAACAATTAATTGAACAGTATATGCATTTTAATAATTAACCAAAAATATAACAGAATCATAATAATCATTAAATATTTGTCATTTTGCATAATTTCTCTGAATTACTAGGGTAAACTATGTACTAGGCAAACCTATGGTATATTTTTATGTTATACCACTATATTTTGAAAAAATTACAATTTTATAACTATAGTTAGGAATTTGTTGCTATTTTCTCTCTATTCTCTTCCTCTCTATCACCTTTATCCCCTCTCTTTGCAATCTCTTGTCAGATATATAAATACATATGTATATCAGCTGCATATATATAACTATTTAACAGATATACATATTCAATTTGATAAATATACACATACAATTCGCCTTTCTCTACTCTTTGCCCTTTCTCGCTGGCCTCTATCCTCTCTCTCTCGATCTCGATGGCCTCTCTCCTCCTTCTTCCAATCTCGCTTCCCCGATACACAAATACATTTGTATATTAGTTACACATATACAATTATTTGACAGATATGCACATACAATTTGACAAATATACATATACAATTTGTCTCTTTGCCCTTTCTCGCTCACCTATCTCCTTCTTCTCCCAATATCGCTCGCCATCTCCAATAATATGTAGCTACAAATTATAATTTTAGCAAATTCTAATTATTTTTACCTTATTATATTTCAAGTGTTCGCGCTTTTTATCCATTAAGCCTATAAAAAGCCCATTTTATGGACCTTCGTACCTAATCCCTTCTGAAAATATCTCCAAAATTGAGAGGTGAATTGAGATCCTCTATCCGAGATGATGGATAATAGAACCCTATGCAACCTCATACTCTCACGGATGTATAGTCGGGCATACTCCTTAGCCATATAAGTTGTCTTAAATTCCAATAAGTGGGCTGATTTAGTCATCTTGCCAACAATCACCCATATCAAATCATGTTGCTTTCTTGATCTTGGTAAGCCGATGATGAAGTCCATGTTGATCACTTCCTACTTCCACTCCAGAATTTCAAAGTTCAAAGCCAATCCACAAGGTTTCTGGTGTTCAACCTTAACATGTTAGCAATTGGGACACTTAGAAATGAATTCAACAATGTCTTTCTTCATCCCATTCCACCAATAGACTTCTCTTAAGTTGTGGTACATCTTGGTGGAGCCAAGATGGATGGAATATCTTGTTCTAAAAGCCTCATCCATGATTCTGTATCGAACACCATCAATATCAAGTACACACAGTCTCCCTTCATATCTCAATAACCCATCTCCCTCTTTGGAGAAAACTATCACTTTCTTCTTGTGAACCGCTTCTTTCAACTGGAGTAAGACAGGGTCTTGGGCTTGCTTTCCTTTCACCTCTAACATAAGAACAAAGCAGACCCATTCTGAACATTAAACCTGCCTTTATTACTCTACTCAAGTTGCACTCCCAATTGAGCCAATCTATGCACTTCCTTTTGGCTAATTGTCTCTTCCCCTCCTCAACATGGGTAGTTCTACCCATGGACATCCTGCTAAGAGCATCAAAAACAACATTAGCCTTACCTGGGTGGTAGAGGATGCTCATATCAAAATCCTTGAGCAATTCCAGCCACCTCCTCTGCCACAGGTTGCGCTTTTTTTGGTTGAACACGTCCTGCAAGCTTTTGTGATCAGTGAACACGTCCACATGCACTCCATACAAATAGTGATACTAGATTTTAAGTGCGAACACCACTGCTGCTAACTCAAGATCATGAATCAGATAATTCTTCTTATGAACTTTAAGCTATCTGGAAGTGTAAGCTATCACCTTCCCCCTCTGCATGGGTACACAGCCTAATCCAACAATGGATGTATCATAGTATGAAGAAACCCATCCCATTGGGCAAGGTCAATACTGGTGTTGTAGTCAATCTAGTCTTCAACTCCTGAAAACTTTTCTCACATGCCTCAGACCACTGAAACTTGGCCTTCTTCTGAGTCTGCTTTGTTAAAGGGGTTGACAGAGAAGAGAAGTCCTCAACATATCTGCGATAGTACCTTGCCAAACCCAAGAAGCTCCTTATTTCCATTGGAAGTTGATCTTGGCCAGTTCTTAACCGCCTTAATCTTTTGAGCATCCACCTGAATACCATCTCATTAACAACATGGCCTAAGAAAGTCACGGCCTTGAGCTAAAACTCTCACTTGGAGAATTTTGCATACAACTCATGATCTTTGAGTGTTTGCAATACCACTCTAAGGTGATTAGCATGCTCCTATTCATTCCTCGAATATACCAGAATGTCATCAATAAACACGATCACGAACATATCAAGATACGGCTTGAACACTTGCAGGTGCATTTGTCAACCCGAAGGACATGACTAAGAACTCTAAATGGCCATACTTTGTCCTAAAGATTGTCTTAGGGATATCACCTCCCCTCACCTTCGACTGATGGTATCCCAATCTGAGGTCTATCTTGAAGAAACAAGTAGCATCTTGAAGCGTGTCAAAGAGATCATCTATTGTGGGAAGATGATACTTATTCTTTACAGTAACCTTGCTCAATCGTAGGTAGTCTATATACATCCTTAAAGATCCATCTTTCTTACAAACGAATAGGACAGGAGCACCCCAAGGTAAGACACTAGGCCTTATGAAACCTTTCTCCAACAAGTCTTTCAATTGTTCTTTCAATTCTTTAAACTCTGTGAGGGCCATTCTATAGGGTGGAGATAGGTTTGGTCTCAAGAAGAACATCGATCCCAAAGTACCTCTCCCTATCAGGAGGGACTCCGAGAAGATCATCATAAATACCTCAAGAAACTCATTCACAATCGAGACTGACTCAAGAGTAAGAGAGTCAACATCATCAGACTTTATTCACACAAGGTGGTAAATACAACCCTTGGAATTCAACTTTTGTGCTTTAAGATAGATATGAATTTAACCTTAGGGGCAATAGAACTCCTTTTCCACTCTAAGACAGGTTCACCAGGAAACTAAAATTTAACAATCCGGGTTCTACAGTCAACAAAAGCATAACAAGCAAGAAGCCAATCCATGCCTATGATTATATCAAAATCCACCATTTCCAACTCTACCAAATTGGCTAAAGTGTCTCTATGATAAATAGACACCACATAATCGCATTAAACTCTCTCAGCTAGGTAGACTCTACAGTAGGAATAGAAATAGCAAAAGGTTCATGCAGACACTCTGGAAGAACCCTAAATATACTAGCCACATAAGGAGTTAAAATAGATAACCGGATCAATCAATGCATAGCAAACAAGGGAAAAGACTCGAAGCATACACGTGACAACATCTGGTGCAGCCTCCTGATCCTGTCGATTACCCATAGATAAAGGCGGTTCATCCCGCCACCTGTACTAGTAGTAGCACCTCTTTGCTAATTACCTGCTGGGGATGCTGTGGAAGACTAGGCTCTGTTATTCTATTCACCTCGTCTCCTCTTCGAACACTCCTGCTGGAAGTGACCCGCCTGCCCATATAGGAAACAAGCATCCTTGCCCAGATGACACCTACCTAGATGGAGTTTCTCGCAAGTGCCACAAGGTGGCTTTCCCCTCGAGCCCTGAGTCATAATGTCTTAAGCTTGGGTGCCTGGGGTCCTGGAATTTTGATAACTCTTCGATTTCTTATCACACCTGCTGGGATGCACGGGCGCACTTGCTGCAAATGGTGCAGGATGTGATGATCTCTTCAAGAAGTAGGATTTGTCACCCCTATTCTGTCTCTTGGGGCTAGGCTCATGTCCCGCTGACTTCTCCTTTCTGCTCAAGTACTCATCCCTATCCCTCCTCTTATCTTCCTCTATCTGTTGGTTATACATCGTAAGTATGGAGATGTACATACAAGGAATTAGCAAAGCAACCTTAAACTTTTTTTGCACATGTCTGTCCAGACTAGACACAAACCTCCTCATCCTCTGCCTTATATCTTTCACCATTCTGGAGCATATCTTGACAGTTTGATGAACTTAAGGCTATACTCCTTCACAGTCATCCCTCCCTGTTTCAGGTTCATAAACTCCTATACCTTCGCCTTCCTCAACTCTTATGGAAAGTGTGATAAAGGAAGGTAGATTCAAACTCCTCCCATGTTGCAGGCTCCGCACCCTCACCACTACTACCCTCCCACTGCGTGTACCACACATTAGCCACGTCCTTCAGCTGGTAGGATGCAAGCTCCACTCTCTCAAGCTCATTCACGTGCATAGCCCTCAGAACCTTATTCATCTTATTTATAAAATTCTGTGGGTCCTCTACCACTTTTGTCCCCATATACACTGGTGGGTTCATCCTCAAGAAGTCCCTGAGCCGGGTAGCAGTTGAGGGCTCCTGTGAGCAAGAACTAGAGGCCTGAGAACCTTGACTATTTCCCTAGGAGACCACCAACTGAGTTGATGGCTTCTCTGATTTCTGCCTCAGTATTGGGAGCTGGCTGGGGCTGAGCATGGGGCACCTGAGGGACCTCAGCAACCCTAGTGAGGCATCCCTGTCTCTTAGCATCAGTCTGAATCAGAGCCTCCGGCTGGGTATTTTCAGCGGTCGGGACTGGGGCATCTCTTTGAGCGGCAGTTCTCTTTGGCGGCATTCTCTATAAGCGTAAAACACATGAGTTAAAACAGGATTTCACTAGTTAAACTTTATAGCATGATCTCAGATCATAGAAGAAGGGTAACACTTCCTAATGTCCTATAGCCTCTTGTTTATGAAGCGTGGTGCACAACACACCCATAAACAAAACTCTACTTGACACGGCTTCACAGAATCCCTAGAACACTCAATCTCTGGGCTCTGATACCAAGTTTGTCACGCCTCGGGAGAGTAACCTAGGCTTGACTGGCACTCAAAGACTGCTGCTAGTCCCAAAGTGGACCACTTAGTCTCATCGCCGTCGTTCTATCCATTCATATCCGAATGGTTCAATAAAATAACAAACTATGACAAGATAATATGAATAAGTGTCTCAAAGAAAGGAAACGAGAATCAACAAACCAGAAACTATCCATCAACCGTCTATGTCTACGAAGCCTCTATAACTAATATTTAAGACGGCACCATGAAAGGCCATTGTCGCCACTGTCAAAAGAAATACTGATATAAAAAGAACTAATAATCATCCTCCAAATGTTGTCGAGGACTCACCACGATCGAAAATCAATGCTCTGAACCTCAATGATTAGGCTGCTGAAGTCCTCTATCTACAAAATCTACATTATAAAATGATGCAGCGCCAAAGGAGCATTAGTACATGGAATGTACTGTATGTAAAATAGGCTAAAGTAAATAGAATAATATAGCAAGCACTCGTCAATCACTCCTCCTCACCTCAGAGTAAAGGATAGGACTCTATCACCTCACCGTCCATCAAAGCATCAACAATCACATAACATCGGAGTTCTATCATCGTAAAACCTAGTTGGGAGTTTCTTGGACTTACACCCATCACCTATGAGCCAGTGATGGTACAACGAAGTGATATTGTTACGACATCCACCCAGTACCTAGCTGGGGTAAAAACGCGTACACCATGGGTTTATAATACAAGTAAGTCCTCTTTTGGGACTAAGAAAACATTCGTTCTCACGGTCCAATCCTCTGATACACTGGCCACATAGGTAATGAGTGCGAATTGGACTTACTCTTACTCATTTTTGGTGCTCAATACTCCTCTCAGTACTCAAGCTGCTCATAAGCCTAGCAATTCATCAAGGACTTCCATCACTCAACCTCTACGGGAAAGATTACCTTCTCAAATTCAAGGGATTGTATTCATCCAACTCTATCTATATTTTTTTAGCTATCAAAGTCATCCACTCACATTGCCTCAGGTCTCAAACTCAGTCAAACATCACATTCAAACAATCAAGGCTCTAGACATCCCCTAAGTTCATTATTCAAGTCTTTAGAGAGAGAATTCGTAAGGGTTAGTTCACAATCACATCATAATGTAGGTATACAGTAACTTTAAGAATGATGATCATCAATTTAGGATCCAACATATAATTGAATGAATATTTTCAAAAAATAAATATAATATCCAAGTCATTAAATGATAATACTTAAGAACTTTCAAGCAATCACTATTCATGACTTCGAAGTACTAATTTCACATCCTAACTCTATCTTGGGAACATGGAAGAACAATGTCATGCTTTTGGATAGCCTTTACAAACCTAGGAATGAAGAATCTTCAAGGATTTCAGGATTTCTCTAAAAACCCTTACTCTGTCTCTCCTTCTTTTCTCTTAGAACTTGCATAAAACTTAGAAAAAAAGGGTTTTGGAAACCCTTCGTACATATTAAGGCTTCGATAAAGATTTTTTGGGGTATTAAAATATATTAGAAAGGACAAAATTGCCCTTCCCAAAATAAAAGAAAAAGTTCAAACTGGTACACTGGTGTGGGTCGCGGAGGGGGCGGCACCTGTGATTTTGTGAAATTTCCTGGAAAAGTAACTCTTGTAGAAAATGGAAAAAAACAAAGTGTTGCTCCGCGTTCTGTCCGCGTCGCGCCAGGATGCGACAAACACTGTTTTTTGATTAATTAACGAAAATTATTTTTCAATCTAGTTGTTCTTAGATCTGGTCGAGACCATTTTCTGACTTGAATTTTTGTGCTTTTCGCAAATTTGCTCCAGAATTTCCAATCGGAGATTTGGAAGTCACGTTGTGCGCACTATTATGTTTTCGGGGCGTTTTGATAATTTCACTGGGGTGTTACTGTGTAGGGTTATGTATCTGAAAATTGGAGAGAAAGTAATAAATAGGAATTCTTTTAAAAGAATTCAAATGGTAGAAATTTTTAAAGAATCGATAAAATAGATTGTGCATTTATATTATTTTTCATAATTTTGCAAATTTATTGGAATGTCATATGGAAATTGCTTATACTTTAGATTTAGAGATTAAATTTAAATTGTAGGATTGATACTATTTATATGACCTGTACGAACTCTGAATGAACATTCAAGTTTTTCTAGTGGTTGGGTTAGAAACTGAATGGAGTTTAGGATATATTGCCCTAAATAAACTCAAGTAATGATTTTTAGCTTTTTTCAAATAATTGTCATGACATTAAATTAGTACTGAAAGTTGTATGTCTGTGTAAAATCACCATGAATACTAATCATGCAAAGTTATATGACTTTCTGAAAATAATATGTCAGATAAATTACTTTGGATTAATTATTATAACTTAATGATCGTCTAAAGGGTTCAACTATATTATTAATCTAAAATCAAAATTTAATCTGGTGTCTTAATGTGAGACAACCTATTTTTCTTGTCTAGCATAATACATCGCAGATTAAAAAGTTATGACTATTTTACTGCAGATTATTCGGGTAGAAAATTGGATTTCGAGTTGAGTCAGGTTAGAAAAAGGTATAAGTTAGCAATCCAATATTTTAAGACCTCAAAAATTTTTTTGTGCCCCAAACCAGTAGAGAAGCTTAAGAGAAAGTTCCAAAGGGGGTCTTGAGTGATTAAGGTGAGTTTTTAGCAATTTCTACCATTAAAATTTGCCACTGTGCCTAAAAATGTATTGTTTACACTTTGCAATCATTTTCCCCTCTTATTAGCTTTGTTTGGAGCTATTCTTAGAAGATAGTAATTTGTTGTTCTTGTTGGTTCTTCTAGCTTTACAACTGTTTTTTCAAGGTAATAATTGGGGCTCTTTTATGGTCGTTTTTATGAGATTCTATGGGCGTTTCATAAGTTAAGCTATATGGAAAATCTTTAGCTTCATGTTCAATTATGAACTGTTTATAGGTGCATATAAGTTGCATATATATAGTGTTTGCAAACCTTAGAACATAAGGAACAACTTTAATGAAGAAACTTCGGGCCTTCGAATGTTCGTTGGAGAGGTATGTTAAGACTAAGTTTTATCTCTCCTTTTAACATGAATTCTGAGAACTTTTTAAAATGTCAAATGCAATATTTTACTATTCTACTGCTAGAAAGTCCTGTTGTAAAAGCCATTGGGATCATATAGCTAAAGTGTTTTCACAATGTTTTCACGAACTCTGGAGGTATCCGATCCATCATTCCTACTATCTCCCTGGCGACCTCCCTAAGTAGTGACCGCCAGAGCCAAGGTCTGGATGGCCTGGTGAAGCTCAGCGTTGGAGATGTATGCTTGCTATGGCTGCTCAACAGGCATAGCTGGACCTCTAGGTCCCTCAGGAACTCGGCGGGCTGGTTTGCGTTTCTCCTGGCTGGGCACCCTCTACCCCTTACTGGTTCGTCGGCTCTGCGTGGAGGCATGATCTGAAAAATACGGCGTGAACGCAAGAATTAGGAGGGACTTAACAGAGGTAAACTTTGAAGCATGAGACAAAGAATAGCAATTAATGGTGACACTTCCTAATGTCATGTAGCCTCCCCATTATAAATGTGACACGCTTCACACCCATAATGTAGACTTTACTAAATACGGTTCCCTAGACTCCCTACTCTCACTCATATTGGTGCTCAATACTACTCCTAAAAATATTTGTATATGGCTCATATCATTAAGCAATAGGACTTCTTGAGATATCTTTGGTCTTTCGGGAACTTAGCCCAACTTAACTGTCTAACTTTCTCATCTGTACTCATTAGCTTGTCTGCAACTAATATCTTTCCAAGTATTTTAAAACATACTGGTTTACTTAGCTAAAGTGCAAAAGAAATCACAAAATACTTCTTTACTTGATTCAAACTATGCATATGCTAGCTTTGTTTTTCTTGAAATAGATGCGAGATTCTCAAAAATCTATCAATAACAGTGAATCTTGTTCGATAGTGTAACCTCACGCTAAAATCAGTAAAAGACATGATTCTATATCAAAAAGGCTGCATAAACTAACATTTGGGTGGAATTAACTAACACTGGAGGAAAAATCTTAATTTTATAGTGTAACCAGAAGCTTGAGTGAAATTTGGGGATTTGAGATACTAGAATAATAATGTAATGACTTTAGGAGGGCCTTACGTACCGGAGGATTCAAATTCTTGGAAGACTTTGAGAGATTCTAGAAAGCCCTAACTGAGTTCTTGATCCTAGGCTTGGGTTTGCTTAAACTTACTTTAACGTTAATGAAGAACACTACATTATTATGAGTTAATCGGGTGAAAATCGACTACTTAAGGTCTAAAGAGGGTGGGAAAGGTCGAAACTACCCCTCCTTCTCAAAGAAAAAGTTGCTGCAAAACACAACATATTTGTGTCACGCCAGGGGCGCCGACATGTGTACTTCACTTTTTTTCTGGTTCGCAAAATTCTCCTCTCGTCGAAAATAACCAAAAAAACTTAAGTGTGGTTCCGCGTCCATGGCACATCGCGCCATGGGCGCGAAAACCTTACTATTCGAAAAATTAGCGAAAATTTTAATTTGCCTCGGTTGCTCTAAAATCAAGTCGAGACCATTTTCCCACTCAATTTTTTGGGCTGATCGTAAATCCGGTCTCAGATTTGCGAATAGAGCATAGAAAGACGCATTACATGCATGGTGAATTCTAGTGGAATTTTGATCTTTTGACCGGGTGTCACAAATAGCGTATTCAACATCTATATGTCATTTTGTTGGTTTTTTTCTTGACTATATATTCATATTGTGTCTATCCTTCTTCTTTTGTTGGTGGCTTGACTTGAAGAGACTATGAAAGACATTTAGTTTCATAAAATGTCTCGGTTCATCACTAAAGTGTATTTTAAATACTTTAAGGTAATACATTGATTTTCAAAAAATTGTCAAATACAATTTTTAAGTCTAAACTACTAAAACACTCAATTTTTAAATTACTTTCTTTTACTAATTATCAAGAAATCATGTATAGCAACTAAGTCAAGCACCTTAAGCTCTTTATGAACATCCTAAACTTTAAATTACAATTCTAAGGTTAAGTGTTCCAGTTTATGTTATAAGCATATGAAGGTCTATGAGATAGTTACATGTTATACGAAAGTGGTTACTAGATTATGAGAACAAGGGTACAAAAGAGCCAAGATTGGCTAAGTTCTTGTTATGACCTACTATGAGCATTAAAAGTCCATATCATACATAGCACGTTATGCATGGACTCCGAGCTACAATTGGGGTAAGGGACCTATTTTCCCAAATGACTATATATATATATATACATATATATATTATAGAGATGGCAACAAGTTGGCAAAAATGATGTCGGTCAGCTATCGACAAGGACCATCATTGTTAGCATTTGGCTGGATATTTCATGTATTTGAATCTATATATATGTATTGACGACATGCGATTACTCGAGCATACCATGCATATTTTATCACTTGGAGGTTGAGTATAGGCCATGAAGGTTATCCTTTTTACTACGACGAGTTATGGTTTTACTTTCTACCCTACATACCAGTACATTTTTATCCATACTGACATCTCATTGCCGTAGAATGCTGCCTTTTTGTTTTTGCAGGCAGGTCCAGGTAGAGATTTTGATCAACCCTTCTACTATTATTCCAGTTCAACTATGTGTTGGTAAGCTCCACCTCTTTCTGAAGCTTGCATATGATGTCTACTTTTGTAATGCAGTTTGGGTTTAGTCAGGGTCTTGTCTCAGCAGTGGTTATATGTTATCAAAGGTTATTGTGGACCTAGTATTTTGAGTTTCTTTTAGCAACGTTTAGTCTCCATCCATGGGCTTGGCATGTATTCGGTTGTAGCTTCATCAGCTAGCTAATACTTTATTAGTTTGGCTTATCTACCTTTGTGTATACAACTTATTGTTAACCAGGTCATAACTCTAATGGTCCAAGTTTTGTATTTAAGATGTTTTGTTGGCCGATCTTTTCGCCTCGAGTCTAGTTAGCTAGCATGTTCAGTAACTTATTCGAAAAGTTTTGCAGTGTCAGTCGCGCTTCCCCTAGTTTTTGAGCGTGACACTTCATTTTTTAAAAAGAATATAAAATTTGATTCGAAGTTTATTCTACCGAGCTTCTTAAACATAAAGTTATTAATAATTTCTTTCATAATCAAATTCTTCTAATAATTTTTTCGCAGTTCATAATTTAGCTAATCAATTTAAGATACTCTTGATCTTAGATTAAATGTTGAAAAATTTTTAGTAATCCCATAGTGTAATAAAGAAACTTCAATATATCCCAACCTTTAAAAATTTACAAAGATCCTTTAAAATACTCATTATGCGGATACACTGGCATGAAAGCGATTCATACATGATACACAAGTCATTATTCATTAAAATCAATTTTAGTTACAATTTAGATGAAAGGTAAATTCTAATCCTAATAGTTAGGGAAATAGATTATAACCAAATCTCTAACATAAAGGTAAAATACTTTTCAAAAAATAAAAAATTCCTAGTTCTTCAAGCTGTGACTAACCGGAGAATGCCTGCGCCGTCCTATTGAGAAAGAAAAACCCAAATGAGAAGATATCTATAAAGCTAGATGAGAAGATATCTACAAACACAAACAGCTGTGGACGTTGCGGACAAGAATGTCACAACCATCAAACTTGTATTTATTTTTCCCCAAAGAAAAGTGATCCGTTTATAAAAATTTATTTTTGTAATTTTTTTAATTGTCCTATTGAATCTCAATTAATTGAATATTCAATGTTGAAATAATTATTTTATTTGGTGCTAAAGACGTGTCTTATATGATTAAGAAAACAAGCTCTTGAGTAGATGCAGCAATGAACTTTCGTTTGGATGAATCATTGCAGCAAATTAATTTAACACATGCCCGAATCAATGCATCAGGTAACTTATATAAAAGATTATATAACCATGAATTATGCAATAATGATATATCATTTGTTAAGATACTCTGCATTGAATACAAACAAGTTTTCACAAAAATGAATCAAGATATATGATACATCATATATTCACAAAAAAAATAAAAAATGGTACACTTCATATGTTGATATGGATAAGAAAACAAACTATTGAGTTGATGCATCAATCAACTTTCATTTATGATGAATTAATGCAACAAAATAATTTAACACATGACTAATTCAATTCATCAGATAACTTATACAGGTTTATATAACATTAAATCATAAATTATGATTCTTTGTAATAAAATACCTTAACACATGGTTGAGTCACTGCATCAGATATTTATAATTTAACCATGAATTTTTCAAGATGATTCATTGCAAGATAATGTTTTAATCATAGCTAATTCAATTATTCAAATAAGTATAATTTGTGTATAATCATGAATCAGGTAATAAGATACAATACATGAAATGACTAAGACCTAGTTCAAAGAATCAAATTTTTATAGTAAAGTATATGACATGATTCATTTGTTAGTGATGTATCTTGTTTAATATATTTGAATCACTGCAACTATAGTTGATGTATCACGTTTATAGATACACTAGAATACAAAAATTCTTCAGCATGTTAATACTAATAAATCACAATGTATAATGCCACATGGTAAATAAAGCTGACCCGGACTTTAACCGGAGAAATAATTGATTTGTGCAAAGATAGAAAAATTACATTAATATTTTGTAAACAAAAGTACAAATAAGTCATATGAGTTCTAAACAAAAGATAACAAAAGATTCATTAATGGTCCAAATAATCACTTTACTCAAGACACATGACTATGTTTTAGTCCCGATGAATAATAAAATACTACACATAATGAATCTCTATATTTTTCTAAATAAAACAATTCAATGAATCACCAAGCCAACCAATACATACCCAATGAATCACCACGCCATCTTATGTCTCATAAAGAATGAACCAACTAACATGATTCATTGTAAAGTGTATCTGTCACACCCCAATAGGGTCGTTATCAGTGCCCGATAGGGACACCCTGACACATATTAACCTGAAATTCCCAATCTATCCGACCTGGAATCCTGCTGGAATTTCGGCAGAGTTTCCTTTGTTTTACTGACTAACCACA
>JAPFFP010112385.1:0-18498 GCA_026153255.1 Solanum medicagineum | reverse complement strand
CACTGTGGCCCCAACGGCCTAGTCATATGTATTTCCTTTTTGCTTGTTATCACTGTTTATCTGTTTTAAGGCATGCTAAGGGTATAAACCCCTCATAATATGTATAGTAAGCACATAGGTACAGGTTGGTTCTCCCGGGCCTTATCGGCAACGGGTGCCCGTCCGCCCTAAAGGGACTTGGGGCATGACATAAGTCCCAAATTGCCCTTATAGAGTGAGTCATACTTACCCGCCCCTTATATTTGTGTTATGTAAACATCCACCGTGCAATGACGTTTAGCTCGGATCTGAAGTTTTGCTTTTTGTTGTGGGTCCTATCTTCCAAGGACTACCCACCATCCTTCTACCTATAGTGTTTTATCTATTTTTACTTATTTTGAAGGTGAGCCCAGGGTATGTCTTGGCCCCCGACCTATCTTATGTTTAAAGGCCTCTTTGGAAATCTTGTATACTCCTTTACGTTTATGTGTTAAGTGTTATGATTGTGATTTTATTATAGATTTGGCTACCTATTAATTATCATCTTATGGTTTGGTTATAAGCTTTGTGGTTTGATTGTGTGTTATGATGTGCAGGACCTTAAGTCCCAAATTGCCCTTATAGAGTGAGTCATACTTGCCTACCCCTTAATCTTTGTGTGTTATGTACTAAGTGAATTCATGTTACTCCCTTTCCCCATGTCATCCCCATAGCGTGAGTCCTACTCTCCAATCCCTTAGAACTATGTGTTTACTATTTTAATATGCTTCCGAACCGATGATGTGAATTTGGATACTTTGAGGCTTGTTTGGGGACTCTTGGGTCCCTATTCACGATGTCACTCCTAGACCCATTAGGATAATATATGTATTCATTGCTTGCCCGAGAGGGAGGTAGCGATTAGGAAAAGAATCTCACAACAGAAATTCAAAGGTGACAACTTTGTTTAAGTAATTGAGAGCAGGAGTTGATAGTAGTCAGGGATCCATAGCAAGGGTTAGGAAAACGTACATTCTAAGACTAGGAAATGACGAATGAAATACATCTAAGAAGGACTGGAAGGTGAATTAGATATTAAATAACTCGCTTGATTTTGCATGCATAACTATGAATGAAACCATAAACCTAATTTGTCTACCAAGTTTAACATTATGTGGAACACAATCCTAGCCACATTCTCAATTGATTACAACTTCAGCAGTCAATAAATTGTTCTAACATTACCATATATTCTCACGCTCAATCCCCCATATTACTTTATGCATTTTTATCTTTGAATTAGTAACTACAATTGACATAGGGTGCTAATAAATATACTATCACTGCATTCCTTGTGGGATCGACCTTAACTCTGGTTGAGTTCTATGTATGACTAAAGACCGCTTTATTCTTCCTTTTGGAGGGTAAATGTGGGCGCATCAAGGAGAACTTTGATGGCGTGGGCTATCCTGATCATTCTTATCATAGTTTGAATCCCATCTATAAAATTTCATAATAACGCGCGGCTCTGAATGAACTTCATGCATCATTTGAATAATAGAAAATAAATAGAAAGTCTAAGTCAACAGGTAGTAAACAAACTTACCAACCCATCAAAAAAAATCCAAATCTATACTTAGTTCCCAAAATCACAAACTCGAGCTGAAATAACACTTTTTGACTAACCACTGTGCCCAAAAGATTATCACCTTGCTAATGACTGAGTTGCACTAGAGCGTTGCTCAAGTGACACTTGATTACAAAGTATCTGGTGACAACAAATAGAAAAAAGTGCATGAAAATAACCCTTAGCACCGACTCCACTCAACTAACAACATAGTTACCAAGCATAACAAAATAAATAATTTTAAGCTGAGACACTACCTTCTAAAATTGACCCATCTATTAAAGTCCAAGAAGATAGTAAGTTGAAAGGCAATAACAGGTTATGTCAACTAATAAGTAATGGCCCACAACACCAACCCAAATAAACTAATGTCATAACTACAAAGCATGCCAAACATAGCTCCGGCAGGACAATCACGAGCTTAAAATCTCTTCAAATTACTTTGGACCAATCTTGAAGATGAATCTTCTAAGAAAACTCAATCCTTCAACTAACCCAAAACCATGAAGCTTGAAATAACCACGTGACACTACCATTTTGATGCTAACTCACTATTCTCGACCTTGGAAACTACTAGTTTTAAACTGAAACATCGAGGGAACTATATTAAAGTAGGGAAAATTCTAAATCTCTAGGACCAACTACTCAAACTAAAAGGCCACACCTACCACCACATTTTCACAACACGATCCTAGGGCCTAGTCATAAAACATCGAATAAGGAACCCAAAGGCACCTCATCCAAGCCTCTTAGCATTCATCAAGCCATTGTAGGCATTTGAACATATAATATGGACATTTTAAAAGTGGTGATTGGGACTAAGGAATATCAATCATTTAAAAACCATGGAAAGAAGTAAATTAAACTACATATATGTATTCCAAACATACCATCTACATAAGGAACTTGCCAGGGGCTAAGACATACTCAAAGCTCACCCTCAAGAATATTTCAAAAGGATACATCATAGAAAGTAAATTTCTACTAAATACAACTCAAAGTAAATTTCTCAAAAGTTTGATAGCAACAGGAAAAGGTGTAGTACCCAAACTAGAGGGCTCACCAATCAATTAGTCTCGAATGTCTGAAGCTAGCCATTTCTAGTGGTGGAGGAGGAATATTGGTCCCTATATGGTGATATAATGTAGAAAAAATAAACATTAGTGTAGATGTACTAAGTATGTGAGATGCAATGTAGTACATGAAAGTTTAATGTCGTAACTCAAATCATGGATAACTATAGAAAAGGAGTAAAGCTCTATATGAAATAAAAGATCAATGCATCATGTAAGTCATGACTAAAGTCACAGAATCATCATATATAATACTATGAGGGAGAATACCATGATCAACATTTAAGACCTTGCGAGCTACACATGGAATCCAACATAACCCCTTACATTGGCATGAGGAGTCCACTTACCGGGTGGAACTCGATCAACTTATGCATGCATATCTTAGTTCAACTTTTGTACTGTGGGTCCAATAACCTTAACCTACAAAAGATCCTGTGGTGGGACATAGTAAATGACACAAGAGATTTTTACTAAGTTTCTCTTACTAAACCCCACCTCAATGCTTCATTTGGTGTTAAGTCAAGTCCTACAGAATACTTATAACATAGGCATACGCATAAACGTTTGTAAACTTTGAAACATACTTTTCATATTATAGAGGTATCTCATTAACTTGGGATTGACTCAAGTGAGAATTGACTTTTCACGTTGAGGTTCATTCATAAACATCATTAAAGGGTTTCTTATTGTGCTTATAATATTTATGAAAATCATTAACCTTCATAATATACATTAAACCCCTTATCATTAGCATCATGTAGGAGCTCCTCTTGAACTTAGTAGGATTATGCAATAAACCTTAATACCACAGGATTCAAAAGTCTTATGTAATGTCATGGTGAAACTCGTCATTTAAAAGCCATGCCTAAACATGCCACATCATTATTGAAAAGCCCTAAATAGTTAAATCTTGACATCTATCTTGAAAACTATAGAGATTCATAGAATTGCATCAGTAGAGTCAAAAAATTGAAAATATATCATTATAACATCATTTAAAACATGCTCATGAATCTCATAAAATCTTGTAAATTAAAGAAAAGGTAAAAGGGGCATTGTTGGACTTTGTGGATAAAAGGGTCCACAAATCAACTAACATACTTGATTTAAATACCTTAAGAAAAGGTTTAAAGGTTGGGGAAGAAAACCCTTTGGAAACCCTAGCCCTTTATCTTCGTTGGAGGGAACTGTAGCTTAAAAAGTTTAGAGCATTTGGAGTAGGAGAGAATGAGAGTGTTTGAGAAGGTTGATGACTGAAACAGGTAGATTTAGGTCCCAAGATGATATAGTTTTAAACTTAGGGTATGGCAATAGGTCAAAAATACTGTTCATTAAAACTGCTAGACCTAAGCCACGACTCATATTTACGGGTCATAGAATGGTCCATGAGTCATAGAATGGGGTTTCGTCCTATTGAATTTTTTTGAACCTTCTAAAATTGCCTCAAAACCCCAATCTACGAGTGCCTTTTATGAATCAAACTATTTTATGGGTCGTAGACCCTTTTGTAGAAGCTTACCATACTTAGAAAAATGTCCAGAGTTAGGGCCCCAAACCACGAGCCTATTAATAGGATCTTAAACCAAACAATGACACATTCTATTTATTCGCAGTTTAAGATTGAGGAACCTATATTTGACCAACCCTAACCACCATACTGAAAACCCCTCTTTATGGTCTATAGTTCTTTTTATGGACCATAAGTAACCCTGATACATTGCCCCCCACACGGTCAAATTTTCATCCTATCGGATCCCATTGGCAAGCCCTATTTATGACCTGTGGTATAAACCACGATCCATAAATGAGGCTCATACTTTTGATCTGCATATTTTCGATTCTACTTTTTCTGCACTTTTCAACCTCCTAACTTGTATAGCCTTGCATATCTCCCCCTTGGGAACATTCGTCCATAAATGTGCTAAATGTAAGATCTAAGTAGTTAAGAAAGTAGCTAACAATCAAATATGAATTCAGAAATGCAATCTAAAAATCTTTTCATAAATTTTTTTAAAACTATACTTTAAAGATCATTCAAAACAATTACATAAACATGTAAGTATGTATAAATGACATAACATCTGAAGTGCAAGGAATTTGAGGTCTTAAGGCAAGAAGAACCTAGTATCTTAAGATTGAGTAAACTGGAAAAAATAAGGGTATCACTTCATCATATGTGCTTTCGTTTCCCATGATGCACTTTGAAATTTTATGTTCCTCCAAAGTACTTTAACAAATGTAACCTCTTTGTTTCTTAGCCTCTTCACTTACCAATCTAGGATCTCATTCGAAACCTCTTCATAAGTCAAGTTTTCCTCAACACTCACATCCTTCAATAGAAATATAGAGTTTGAATTACCCATGAATTTTCTCAACATTGACATATGGAATACTAGGTGAATCATGTTCATCTCCAATGAAAAAGCCCATTCATAAACCACCTTGCCAACTCTCTTAACAATTTAATAAGTCTCTACATATCTAAGGCTCAATTTTCTCGTTTTGTCAAATCAGACCACATCCTTCATTGGTGACACTTTCAAATAGACCCAATCATTGAAATCAAACTCAAGATCTCTTCTCCTAACATCATAGTATGATTTTTGTCAACTTTGAGCCATTTTCAACTTCACCCTTATAAGTCTCACCTTTTCCATAGCATCCATGACCAAGTTGGGTCCTTTCAAGGCAATTTCACCAACTTCAAACCACCCAAATGGTGAAGTTTATAATATACCATTTAAGGCCTCAAATGATGCAATCTCAATACTTGAGTGAAAACTGTTGTTTTAGGCTAATTCTATAAGATGTAGATGATCATTCCTACTTTCGTTGAATTCCAATACACAAATCCTTTACATATCTTTAGGTGTTTGAATTATTCTTTTGGCTTGTCCATTAGTTTGAGGATGGAAAGCGGTACTCAACTTCACCTTCATGCCAAAAACCTTTTGAAAAGACTTCCAAAAATAAGAAGTGAGTTAAGTCTCATAATCCAAAATAATAGACAACAAAATCCCATGTAACCTCACCAACTCCCGAATGTCTAATTTAGCATAGTTTTCGACACTATAGGTTTTCTTGATTGGTAGCAAGTTAGCTAACTTTTTCATCCTTCCAACTACCACCCAAATTGAGTCAAAATACCTCTTAGTATTAGGTAAACAAACCACAAAATCGATATTAATCTCGTCCCACTTCCAATTATGGATCTCAGTGCCTTAGGCTGGACCACCTAGCCTTTGCTATTCAAACTTAAGTTTTGACAATTGGGACATTAGTCCATGAACCTTGCAATATCCTTCTTCATTCCATTCTAACAATATATCCCTTAGGTCTCTATACATTTTAGTAGTACAGGGATGAATAGAATAGGAAGAGTTGTGAGCTTCTTGCAAAATTAAGCTTCTTAACCTTTTAACATCCGGCGCCCACAATCTACCTAGGTAATAAAGTAGCCCATCTCCCCCTTGTGAGAAAACCTCGTCTTTAGCTCCCTTCACCAATGTCTTCAATTCAACTAAAGTATGATCATGATTTTGCTTAGACATTACATCCATAACTAATGAGGACTCAAAACCATCCAATTCCATCATACCACTAGTGATGGCATTAGTTAGTCTCACCCTCAATCTAGCCAACCTAGAACTTCCTTTGCCAACTCCCTTAATCTATCATCAAGGTGAGACACACTATCTATGGACACTCTACTAAGTATGTCGGCTACCACATTGGTTTTACCCCGGTGTTATTGCATACTCATTTCATAAACCTTGAGAATATCTTACCACCGCCATTGTGTTAGGTTGAGGACTTTTTGAGTGAACGCCTGTTGGAGACTTTTATGATCGGTAAATACATCAATATGAACCCTATACATATAATGACGCTAAATCCTTAATGAAATACCATGACCGCTAACTCAAGATCATGTATTGGGTAGTGTTTAGTGTGCACCTTCAACTAGATTGAAGCATAGGAAATCATTTTCCCATGTTACATCAATACACAATCCAAACCAACTTATGAGGCATTATAGTACTCCATAATTCCCTTGATACCCTCTAGAAAGGTCAAGAATGGAGCCAAAGTTAACCAATTCTTCAAGGTTTGGAAACTCTTCTCACTCATTTTTCTACACTATCTTTACTTTATTTTGAGTCAACTCTATCAATGGAGACGAAATTGAGGAGAACCTTTCAACAAACCTACTATTAATACCCGGCTATACCCAAAAAGTTCCTAATGTCTGATGAAGTCAATGGTCTACACCAATTCTTTACAACTTCCATTTTCTTAGGATCAACTTTAGTTCCATCACCGAACACCACATGCCCAGGGAATGTAACTTGTTCAAACCAAAATTCACATTTTATAAATTTGGCATACGACCTTTCATCTCTCAAAGTTTACAACGCTAGTCTCAAATGGTCTATATGATCTTCTTCACTCCGGGAGTAGACAAAAATGTCATTGATGTATACGACAACAAACATATCCAGGTAGATTTTTAATACCCTATCCATGAGATCCATAAATATTGTTGGGGTACTAGTTAAACCAAATGACATCTCCATAAATTCAAATGATAACAAACATATCGAGGTAGGGTTTGATTACCCTATTCATTAGATTCATAAACATTGTTGGGGCAATACCTAAACCAAGTGACATCACCATAAATTCAAAATGTCCATACCTCGTTCATAAAGACATTTTTAGAATATCATACTTCCTCACCCTTAGTTGATGATACCTAGATTGAAGGTTAATCTTGGAGAAGTGTCTATCCCCTTGTAATTAATCAAACAAGTCAGCTATACTCGGAAGGGGATATTTATTATTTATGGTTACTTTGTTGAGTTGCATGTAGTTTATACACATTTGGAGGGACCTATTCTTCTTCCTTACAAACAACACAGGGGCACACCATAGAGGCCTACTTGTCCTAATGAAACCCTTCTCCAACAAACTCTCAATTTATCCTTTAGTTCCTTTAACTATGTAGGGACCATTAGATAGGGAGGAATGGGGATATCTTGAGTATTGGGCAAAATATCTATGTGGAATTCTATCGGGAAACTCTTAGGGAAAGATTAGGAAATTTTTTGACAATAAAGACTGATTCAAGAGATGGAATTTTGAAAGCAACATCTCTAACATTCACTAGGTGAAAAATACACCCCTTGGAACTTATCTTATGGGATTTAAGATAGGAGACAAACCGAAGTATTACCCTTCCATTTAAGATTGGGCACATTTTGAAATTGGAATTTAACTCCCTAAGTTCGACAATCAATAGAAGGATAGGAAGCATGCAACCAATCCATCCCAAGTATTAAATCACAAAATGACAACGCTATGCAAATTAGACACAAGATAACCCCTATAAACTCTTTTTGCAACAATAGACACATCTACGGGAGTACAAACCTCAAAGGGCTCAATTAGACTTCGGGGAATATATGGAATCTATTTACAAGTAATGGAGTTATAGAACATAAATTGTCTCCCAAATCTAATATTACATATAAATAAAAATCATAAACTTTCAACATACCAATAATAACATTCGAGGTCTTTTCTACTTCTTGGTGGGAATGCAAAGCATAAAATAAGTTGTCCTTTGGAGCACCTTGAGTTTGACCACCGTGGCCTTAAGGTTTTAACACCACCTCTTCTACTCTCTATCATAGTGACCGTGCATTCCAAACTTGAAGCATTTGTTGGAGATAGCTAAGCATTCCCCTTTATGGAGTCTTCCACACTTAACACAATTTGGGAGGCTCAAGCACCCGGACCTCCTTGTGGCTTGATGTTGGACCTTTTGTCTGTGTTGAACCTGTGAGGAGGAAAATTCGTTAACCATTGGCAAATTTAATTTTTCCTCCTTGGTACTTACCATGGCTACCAAATCTTTGGTAGGAGAATCCATCACCTTCAACCTGAGCCCTCTTAGACTCCCTAGCACACTCTCTTAATTTTTCCTCCTCCATTTGCTCCAAAAATGTCATAAGGTGGGAAATGTCAATTTCTTTCATGAATATGGCCATCTTGCACTCCTTGGACACTAACTCCAATGCCCTGAAGATGACTTGCTCATTCAAGCCCTTGAGTTGGCGACGATGAATGGTATATATTTTGAGAGCTTAGTGAACTTGAGGGAGTAATCAATCACACTCATGTGGCCTTGCTTCAAATTGATGAACTATTACACCTTGGCCTCCCTTTGCTCCAATGAAAGAATCTACTAAAGAACGCACCCTTGAATTCTTTTCACTCAATTTGTCCTGCTCCCTCATCTCTTTCCTCAACCCATTGGTCATACAAAACACTAGCAATGCCCAAGAGTTGGTAGGCCACAACCTTGGCCATCCATTCCGATGGTACCCCCATGACGACCACAATCCTATGAGCTTCTTCTACGAACTCTATGGGTCTCTTCAGCTTTTGACCCATGATACTCGGGTGGGTTCATCCCTATGAAATCACAAACTCTACTTTCCAAGGTAGGTGCTTGGTGAGGAAGATCAACCTCCCAATTGGCTTAGTTGCCAAAGCCTTGGACCAACATAGTGAAGGCAGCTTGGAACTCCGCATGTATGACTCCCTCTTCTTCTGCCATGGATGGGGCTTGATGATCACTTACATTCTTTTGTGTAGGAGCTCTTCTTGGTGGCATGATCTAGAAAATATCAAAGAGAATGTCTTAGATAGGGGAATAACCTTAGGCAACTTCTAAAGGCATGATATGAATCATAGAGAATTGAAAGTTTCTGAAATGTCTCATAGCTTCTCATGTATGCTTGTGGCGCACTATACAACCATGAATATGAATCTACTCGATGCAATGTATTGGAAATTAGAGGAATATTTCAAAATTTTCTGCTCTGATACCAAGTTTGAAACAACTCGAGACTAAGGCCTGTTTGTAACACAATGAATAAGGAACCCAAAGGCACCTCATCCAAGCCTCTTAGCATTCATCAAGCATTCATACATATTTGAACATATAAAAGCAAAAATTTTGAAAATGGGGATTGGGAATAAGGGACATCAATTATTTAAAAACCATGAAAAGAAGTAACTTAAACTCCACACATGTAATCTAAGCATACCACCTACATAAGGAACTTGGTGGGGGCTAAGACATAATCAAAGCTCACCTCAAGCATAGATGTCAATAGAATAAATCATAAAAAGTAAAATTCTTCAAATTAGAACTCAAAGTAAATGTCTAAAATATGCAATAGCAAGAGGAAAATGTGTAGTTCCCGAACTAAAGGGCTCACCAATCAGCTAATCTCAAACATTTGAAGCTAGCCATGTGTCAGTGAAGAGGTGGAGTGTTGGTCCCAACATTATGATATCATGTAGGCAAAAAATGTGTGAGTACATTGGAATATACTAAGTATGTGAGAGGCAATACAATACATGAAATAGTAATATTGTCATTCAAATCATGCATAGTCGTAAACCAAGGAGTAAAGCTCAATATGAAATATAAGATCAATATATCATTTAAATCATGCTTAATGTCACATAATCATCATATGTAATGCTATGTGGGAGAAGACCGTAATTGACATTTAAGACCATTCAAGCTACTACATGAAATTAAACATAAGCCCCTATGTTAGCACGGGGAGTCCACTTGCTTGGTGGAACTCCGCCAACTTATGCATGCATATCTTAGATTTACTTTGCTATTATGGATTCAATAGCCTTAACCTAGAAGGGATCCTATGGTGGAACATGGTTAATGAGACAAGAGGTTGCTACTAAGGTTCCTTATTGAATCAACCTCAGTATCTCATTCGGTGCTAAGTCAAGTCTCATGCAATACTTATAACATAGGCATATACTTAAACATTTGTAAACTTTGAAACCCATTTTTTATATCATAAGAGTAGCTCATTAACTTAGATCCACTCAAGTGAGAATTGACCTTTTACATTGAGGGCATATCTTAAACATCAGTAAAGGGTATCTTTTCATTCTTATAACCTTCATGACATTCATAAACTTTCATAACCTACATTAAGGCCCTTATGATTAGCACCATGTAGGAACTCATCTTAAACTCAGTGGGATTATATATAACCTTAAAAACATATAATTCAAAAGTATCAAGTAATGTCACAGTAAACTCATCAATTTAAAACCATTGTCTAAACAACTCACATTATCATTAAGAAATTCTAGATAGTGAAATCATGACATCCAACTTGAAAACTATAGGGATTCATAGTATATCATCACATTGTATCATTAGAGTCAAAATTGCTGAAAGTCTGTCATAATAACATCATTTAAAATATGCTCATGAATCTCATAAAATCTCATAACTTAAAGAAAAGGTACAAAGGGACATTGTTGGACTTTTTTGATAAAAGAAATCCACAAATCAACTCGCTTGCCTAATTTGAAGATTTTAAGGAAAGTCTTAAAGGTTGGGAAAGAAAACCATTTGGAAACCCTAGCCTTTCTTCTTCCTTGGAGGGAACTTTGCCTTGGAAAGTTTGGAGAATTCTGAGCAGGAGAGAATAATAGTGTTTGAGAAGGTTGGGGGCTAACATGGGTAGATTTATGTCCCAAAGAAACGTAGTTTAAGACATAGGATATAGGGAAAGGTAAAAAGTTCGCTTTATTAAAACTGCTAGACCATGACCCTCATTTAGAGGTCATAGAATGTTCTATGAGTCGTAGAATGTGGCTTTGTCCTATTAAATTTTTTGAACCTTCTAAAACTATCTCTAAACCCCCTATCTATGAGTTCTTTTTATGACTCATAAATTGTTTAACGGGTTGTAGAACCTTTCATTGAAGGTTCCCATACTTATAAAATTTCCAAAATCAGGACCCCTAACCACGTCCTATTTACTAAGCGTAAACCAAACCATGACTTGTCCTGTTTATTTATAGATCAAGATTCAGAAACCCATATTTAACCAACCCTAAAACCCATACTATGAACCTCTCTTTACGGTCCATAGTTCTTTTTACAAACTATAAATACCCCTCCTACATTGCACCCACACATGGTAAAATTTTCATCCTAATTAATCCCATCCATAAGCCCTGTTTATGATCTGTGGCTTAAACTACGAGACAAAAAAGAGTCTCGTACTTTTGACCTACTTATTTCTAATTCCACTTCTTCTGCACTTTCCAACTTCCTAACTTGCGGGGCCTTACACACACACCATTCTCAGAGTAACAACTTCACACTAGCTAGCAGCAAATCAATCTTCTATACTTAATCATAGGGGGAAGGTAGAAATAGGACCCAACCAGGGAAAGAAAGCTATACTCAAAACTATGAGGAACTACTTTACTATTACAACAAACAGTAATCCAAGTACCAACTCATCCACTACTAAAAGAAATTCACTATTAAACTAGAGTACATATACACAAATCCAAGTAGGATAATCACCAAAATCACAACATATATATTACAATTACATAAACATTGGTGAGCACAAAACCCCGACATCATTATTCTACAAATAAGAAGATTCTGCTATACGATCCTCACATGACTCACATCTTAAAGAAAAGTGAGTCGTACTACTACCAACTCTCTAACAAATCCCTAGGTCAAATCCTGCTCCATAGGTAAGAAAAAGGGGGCATGTCCGGCCCACTCAAGAAATGTAATAATGTAGTCTAAAATAGATGATGAACCTTTCTAAGGAACTATTTATTTATCTCTAGCCTGAGATCCACTTGTCACAGCTTTAGTCGAATGTGTTGATGCCTCGGACGTGACCGTATTAAACTCGTGCTATCCATCCAAAAAGAGTGAATCCTAAGAAAGCAATGTTATAAGTTATTCAAAGTGAAAGTACACTACTAGGAGTCAAGAACTAGAATTTCCTTAAAATGCCCTTATAGTCTCCTGAAGATAGAATATAGATGTCTTCACATCGATCCGCATGACTCTACTAGGCATTGGTCTCATACCAATAATGTCAATCAACTAAGGGATTTGATACCAAACTATCATGGCCTGACCAATCAAGCTATGATGGCACCTATCCAACCCATCGGTGGGTAACCTGACCCATAACCTGGAGCCTTAGGCAATGGGCTATCCCGTGGAAGACAACCATATGAAGTAAAAGTTGTCAAAATAAGGGAAAGAATGAAGAAATAATAAACAGAAACCCACCCCATTAGATGGTAATTGAGCATCTAATACACAAAATAAAACTACAAGATTCTACAAAATACAATATCAGTATATAGAGTCTTTGAATACAAATAACACACTAGTCTAAAAGCTACATAATGGAAATCGACAACTCCAAATACCAGGAGCTCACCCCAATCTCCAAAATCCTTAACCTTCTCTACATGAAAGAAAGTCAATAATGGAGATCGTACTACGATCTGTGGGGGCAAACATGTAGCATGAGTACCGAACAAATGGTACTTAGCAAGCATAGGCCGACTGAGCTCCACATATGAAGAAAGAATATATAAAATATAAATAGTGCAAGTATGGCACAAGTAATAGGATAATAAACAGAAGAATTAATATAGAAGATACATAAGATGAAGGAGATGGAGGAAGGAAGTGTATCTGGGAGAATAAGGTTTATTGTCTGCTAGCATGAAAGAAAGGCTAAAAATCTATTCAACAAGTATAAGTAGCCAAATAAACCATGAGTGTAATAATAACCTAGAAATATAGGGACTAAACCAGCCCAGCAAAAAGGGTGTACATATTCAACCACTGGGGAGATAATTTGTAACATAATAAATAACACAAAAAAGTGCAATGAGCAAACAATAACTAATTGGGCCCCATACTACCGCCAGTACAATCAATAAGCAGAACCCTATCTGACATCCCATACTACGGGGGGACCAATTAATAAATAATCTACTGTGATGGCAAAGCATGATACCTCTCCACCATGTGTATCCATAAGTGTCGTATGACCAACCCAAACCTAGTTGTTAAGGCAAGACCATGCAACATAGAACAAAGCTATCCAAGAAGTGTCATACTCACGAGCTCTGAATAGGACAATGCACAGAGTCTGGACATCAAGAGAAAGAACAAAGTGTGGACCTCAAACCATGGATGAGTATGCCTACTATAGATACTTCAATAAAGCCAAACCTTACAAGATATATCATTGATCTCAAATCTAAAATCATGAATATCGCCTACCAGTAGAAAATGATGATGTAATCGAATAGCTAGACTTTGTATATGTACTCATTATAGAAAGATGGATATCAAAAGTAGGAGGTACAGAGCCCGGGCCTCTAATCATGAATGAAACCTTTATTAAAGGCTATAATATCCCTCTTAATCCATTCAAGGATTCTCATATCCAAAAACCATAATGTAGAAAAGAATGTTGACAAGATGGCTACTTGAATCATAAAATTTGAGGTCATGCCAGATGCCTCTACAATCTCTTGTAGAAAAGGACATGTCCATGACATCTCAAAATCCCTATTTTAAATTTTGCTTTATTATTATTTAAATGCCTATGAACCTATGAATGCTTTTCGAGTTATAAGAGGGTTGGGTGAGGTGCCTTCAGGTCCCTTATTTGTCATGTTACAACTAGTCCCTAGGCTTAGGCCATGAAACAATTCCAATCTAGATCCATTTAAAGACCCCTTTTGATGTGCACCATGTGAATGTTGTTTGAACCAATGTCATATCAGCAGTATGATAACTATCTTCCCACTCTCTCTCTCTCTGTGTGTACATAATGATAAATAAATACATGACTAGGATCATACCATAACACCAATATGAATAGCAATCCATGCAATGCATGACATCCCATTATTCACACAAGTCACACAAAGCTAGAAAAGCAAGATTGTGATGACCTCATTCGTTATTTTTGAGTTTATGTGTGAACATTACTATTTATCCTTCCTCAAGTTACTTTTGATCTATTTTTAACTATCTGCATTGTTGGAACTGAAATCCTGATTTATAAAAGTTAAAAAATATAAGTTTTGGCATTTTTTGAAGCTTAAGTTGTTGAAAAAGTAAGTTTTGTACCATTTCGAGTTTCAGGTGGCAGATAAAAAATATGTCAATTTCATCAGCTCCGAAACATCAAAACTAGTCTAGGAGAAATTATAGAACTAAAAGCGGAGTTAAAATAAGGTTTTTAGGCCTAAAGTCACATTTTAAACATTTTCGAAGTTTGACTTTGGTCAACATTTGGAGTTCGAAAGCTAGGTTTGAAATTCTGACAGTTCTAGTAGTTTTAGATGGTGAAACTAATGCTAGAAATAGTCTCATCATAATTTTTGAAGTTGTCGAGGGTAGGTTTGGTATTAAGAATTTTAAACTAGTTTGTTTGACTTGCATTGGTAATTGTGTCAAGAAGACCTCAACATTAAATTTTGATTATTCCTTTGAGTCCAAATTGTTGTTTATTGTATGGATACATATATGGCTTGTGTAATTTTTATTTTAAATTAGTTTCAAGTGCCCATTTTGAGTTTTGATTATGCTTGTGTGTGGCTGGTGCAAAGTTTCTAGTGCAGTCACATTTTCTTCTTCGCGTTCGCGGAGATCTAGACAATTTGCATTCCACATTTGCAGAGTTATAGTGAAGGTCTCTCTCTCCGCATTTGCAGGTTGGGCTCTGTGTTCATGGAGTACGTATGAGGTACCCCTCCCCCCGATTTGGCATTCGTGGACTGGTCCCCACATTTGAGGAGGTCCTAGGTCATTTTCTCCTCTGCTTTTGCAGATCTTTATCCACGTTCACAGAGTATATTTTGTTGTTTTAGTTCTTAAATTTCGAGAATCACCATTTAACTCATTTTTACAAATTTCAAGCTTTTGAGGGCGATTTTGGACTGGACTTTTCAGAGATTTGTTTTGGACTAGTGTTTCTAACATTATTTTGATTAATTTCCATGACTTTTATCTTGAATTTTATGATTTTGAATGTCCAAAATTGTGAATTTTTGGTCTATGGTTTTAAAACTTTAAATGGTGATTCTCACTCGATTTGAACTTGATTTTAACGGATTTTTTTCCCACGGACTCCATTTTTTGTGTAGAACCTGATTTTAAAGTCAACTTCTAGATTCGAAAACTTCAAATATTAGCCCTTATTTTGATCATTTTGTCCCTAAGCCTTATTCATTTCAATATCAGTAACAAAATGCACCTCTTGATGTGTAGTATCTATTTTTTATAGCGATTGATCAATTTGGAATCCTTTTGAGAATTGAATTGATTTAAAGCTTGTCTGACTGTGATTTAAAGCAATCCTTTTTTTTTAGCTATTGGACATGTTTATATGATAATTGTGATGTATAGATTGATTTATGAGACATTGGATTAGTATGCTAGAAATGTGATACCGATTATGCTGAAATTAAAGTAATTTTTAATTATATTGATAAATTGAGATGAATTCTTTAGGATTGAGGTATGTCAGATATTAATGTGATAATATGAGACTAGTGATACCATTTGGAAGAGTTATGTGGTAAATTGATGATAATTATGATACTGTTGAGATATATGAGCATGTTTTGGGACTTGAAGAGTTTGGTTTCATTGATATTTTAATTACTAATGAGAGTGATGCATTTGACATAACTGTGTGATGTTACAGTATATTATCATGTAATATTGCATTTATGTACTTGTATTGTGGCATTGGCATGTGTATATCTCATTTTGCATCTTTACCACTAAGATAATTAGATTTTTGAGACAGTAATATTGCTTGAGACCTATCTGCCAGCGCCAGAGTCCACTAAGGCATTCTATTATTCATATACATCTTGATATTGCGACTTGGCATGCATTGCATTTTTTGTTGCATTGGCCCTGAGATAGATGTTGCATTGACCCTGTTTCACGACGTGGACCTAGGGTCTAGATGTGACATGGTGTATGGGAACCCGAGAGTCCCCAAACAAGCCTCAAGATACCAAAACTTGCATCATCGGTTCGGAAGTATAGTCAACAATCAATAGATAGTTCTAAGGGACAGGAAAATAGGACTCACATTATGGGGCATCATGGGGAAAGGGTCAACATGAGTTCACATAACACATAGCACAAAAACAGTAAGCGGCGGGTACATAGGACTCACGCTATGGAGGAAATTCGGGTCTTAGGATCTTTCCATCAACATGAGAGCAAGTCACATATCGGTACTTAAAGATAACTACATACATAACATAGACTTAACCGTAACACATAATATATAGCGTGAAGAGGTTTACAAGGAGTCCAACAATGCTCTACATAGATGGGTCGAGAGCCAAGACATACCCTGGGCTCACCCTCAAATATATAAGGTAGAAGTAGTAACATAGGTAGGTAGATGGTGGTGCGTCCTTGAAAGACAGGACTCACCACTACAAGTAAAATTGGAATCCGAGCTAGACGTTGAACGGTGGATAGTCAAAGTCCTCGGTCCCTACATGGTAAAAATCATGTAGGCAAGAGTATGCGTTAGTACGTTTGAATGTACTAAGGATGCGGGGTGCGATGCACGTAACTAACCAAAACCTTCATATCAACGTTAAATGACAAGGCAAATAATATCGAAGGGGTTGAATATCAGAGGCTGTAATATAACAAGATGTTATGAAAGTCATGATGCATAAAATGCAAATGATGCGCTCGTTTATATATATATATATATATATATATATATATATATATATATATATATATATTGGGGGGGTGACCTCAACCGATATAAGTAAGACTTAGCGGGCTATTACTTGGAATCCTGATGAAATCCCCTCATCAGTAAAGAGGTAATCTACTTGCCAAGGGTAGACCATACTTCACCTTATGAGACAACTCTCTCTTCATATGAAGTAACCTTCCTTACGGGACAACTCCTTCTTCGGATAGGATTTTCACAAAATCAAAATTCAAGTCATTTCTTCTCCTTATGGGACAACTCCCTCTTCAGATCGAAAACCTATGCTAGGCACATAGTTCAAGGAAAGGGAGAGGGCCCTTGGAGATAGCCCTAACGCCCCCAATCCATCGGTGCTAAGTCATCACCCCACAAGAATAGATATACGTATATATATATATATATATATACATACACACACACATACATACTTTCAAATGACGTAAATCATTTACGAAACTATTTCAAAGCATTCTGAGGCTTAAAGGCCAAAATATAATTTCATAGTCTATATACTCATGTATAAGAATATACAATTCATATACAAAATAGTGCAAGCAGACAAAATGCTCAAAGAGCCAAAATCAAAGACATATATGTGATCAGAATATTTCCATAACCAACATTTATCAAAACTCATATCATTGAACATAATTGGGATTAACCCATAACATAATTTCTCAAAATGATCCATGTACATGAATGCATATACTATGGACAATGAGAGAATGACATGGGTAATTAGGATTCATTCTAAAATCAACAATATAATATGAAATTAAATCAAAAACATAATTAAATCCACATTCAAATTGATAGTGTAATCACCCATGCATTTAAAACTCTTAAAGGGGACATTCATACTTGACATTCCATAAACCACAAAGAAAATCCTCATGTAATAGTTTAAATAAAATTAAAATCATCAAATAAACACTACCCATGCATAGTTAGAATTTTAGGATTCATAATCTTCAAAACCCCAATTTAAAGTAAACTAGAAATCCATGAGATTACTTAAAAATAATTTTGGGTCTCCTTGATTGAAAGGAATTCAAGGATCACCCCACATACCTTAGACCTTAAGTTCCTTGAAATTGAGTTGAGAAAGAATGGAAGCTTAGAAGTGGGTCTTGGAATCTAAACTTGTTCTTGAGTT
>JAPFFP010112376.1:0-18501 GCA_026153255.1 Solanum medicagineum | reverse complement strand
CTTGGGGCACCATCTTGTTGGCCTCCTCTCCCCAAAGGAACCACATTAGCACCTTGTGGACAAACCTCCTTACCCTTGATGCGATTTCAGGGGAAATCCATCACCTTATGCCCAACTTCCCCACAACCATTACGCGCATTAGTATCCCTCAAGCATGGACCACTATGAACCTTACCATATTTTGGACACCCACCATTAGGAACAATACTCCCAACACCTTGGGCCCCTGGAAAGTCATTGGCAAACCTCTTATTAAATGTATGAGAAGACCCTTGGCCTTGATGGAACCGACCACCCTTTCGACTATGAAACTTTCCCTCGAAATGGGCCCTCTTGGCCTCATGAACCCTCCTCTTCCTCAATTTCTCCTCCTCCATTTGTTTGGCATAGGTCATCAACCGGGACAAATCCATGTCACTAATCAACATTGCAGACCGGCATTCCTCACTCACCAAATCAAATACACCCATCATGAACTTATTCATTCTAGACCTTGGGTTGGCCACTAAGTGGGGAGCATATTTAGAGAGTTGAGTGAACTTGAGGGCGTACTCCCTCACACTCATCGACCCTTGTCTCAAATTCATAATTTCTACCAATTTGGCTTCCCTAAGCTCAAGAGGGAAGAACCAATTAAGAAAGGCCGCCTTGAAATCCTCCCAACGCACCATATTACTGATTCCCTTCTCTTTCTGCCATTGATTAAACTATATTTGTGCCACCCCCTTGAGTTGGTAAGCTGCCAACTCCTCCTTCTCTTCCGATTTAACACCTAAAATAGCCAAAACCTTGTAGACCTCATCAATGAACTCTTGAGAGTCCTCATCCACCTTTGGCCCATAAAATTCTGGAGGATTCATCCTCATGAAATCTCTCACCCGACATGCTAGTGCAGGAGAATGAGCGGCTTGGGCCCCTTGATTAGCTTGATTAGCCATAACTTGTACAAGAAAAGTGAGATCATTTCGGAGCTCACCATGAGCCGGTTGTCCCTCGGGTGTGCGAGCTCTTCTTCCTCTGGTGTTAGACATAATCTAGCATAGCAAAGAACACCCTTGGGGGGGGGGGGGCGGGGGGGGAACCTTAACTTAAGTTCTATAGCACGACATAGAGTAAGAGGAAGGGAAACATTTCCTAAAGCGCCTCATAGCCCCTTTCTCATAGTTGTGGTGCATAACACAAACATGAACAAGACTCTAATCGATGTTGTGTGTTAGATGCCGAGGATCATTAACAACCTAGTGCTCTGATACCAAGTTTCTCATGACCCAAGCCCAGGGCCTAGACGTGATACGGCGCATGGGGAACCCGAAAGGACCCTAAGCAAGCCTCTTAACATATCATTACACTTCCTTGCTCGCAGAAGCAATAAAGTACAATAAGAGATAGTAAATTGAGATAAACGGGACTAAGGAACAACGTCATATCATAAATATCAAGAGTCAAAAGAGAGAGAGAGTCAAAACTCATAGCATTATACATAATATGTCCAACAACACTCCTAACCATAGAACTTAGCGGGGGCCAAGACAAGTAACTGGGCTCACCCTTATTGTCAAAATATATGATAAAGAAGAAAGTCGTAATACATATCATAAGAGCATAAATATTGTCCCCAGAATAGAGGACTCACCAACTAGCTTTAGAGAAAGTACTAGCCATGTGGAGGATGATGATCAAGTGGCGCTCCGGTTCCTACTTGGTGACATTATATAGGAATAGAGTATGTGTTAGTACGTTTGAATGTACTAAGTATGTAGGATGCAATGCAACAAGCGATAAGCACCATAAGCAAAATGCATAACATAGGCAATGAATAAGAATATAGAAATATGGCATCTATGAATGATGCTTGAAGAAAAATTATGCTTACATAGAACATAATACATGTGTAAGGATAGAACATTACTAGTGAATATCCAAGGCCTACCACCTCCTTGGAGAAGTGAATGAGGTACGAACCCTCAATTGGTTAATGAGGTACAAACTCTCAACAAGGTTGATAAGGTAGAACCCCCTCCCCCAAACATGGTTAATGAGGTACGAATGCCCCAACTTGGTTATCAAGGTACAATCCCCTCGACATGGTTGCACAGGCCTACCACCTTCGAGCAAGCCGATCGAGGTACAAACCCCTTAATAAGGTTGCACGTGTCACAACCCAAGCCTAGGGCCTAGATGTGACACGGCGCATAGGGAAACCCGAAAGGACCCCAAGCAAGCCTCTTAACATATTATTACATATCCTTGATCGCGGAAGCAGTAAAGCACAATGAATAGAGTAAATAGGATAAAGGGGGCTAAGGGACAACTTACACATCATTAACATCAAGAGTCAAGAGAGAGTCCAAGCTCATAGCATAATACAAAGCATGTCCAACAGCACCTCTAAAACCTCTATACTTAGCGGGGGCCAAGACAAGCTACCGGGCTCACCCTTATAGTTGACATATACATAAAAGAAAGATAGTCTCAGAACATAGTGTGAGATCATAAACAACGTCCCCGAAATGGAGGACTCACCAAAGAGCTTGAGAGATATCGTACTAGCTACGTGGAGGAGGATGATCAAGTGGGGATCTGGTTCTGTCATGGTGATAAATACGTTAGTACATTTGAATGTACTAAGTATTTAGGATGCAATGCAACAAGTAATAAGCACCATAAGCAAAATGCAATGGATGAGCATATTGCAATACAACTGTATGAATGATACTTGAAGTAAAATTATGCTTATATAGAACATAACACATGTGTAAGTAAAATTATGCTTATATAGAACATAAGTAAGACCCACGAATAAATCAACTTTAAATCATGTAATTTTAAAAAAAGAACTTTGGGCATCATGGGAGAAAGGAACCCATGAAAAAAATCCACATACCTTAGATTTGCAGAATTCTTGAAGAAGATTGGAGATGGAGGCTTGAAACTTGAATGAGAACCTTATGATCCGGATGAGTTTTGAGACTTGAAATTTGAAGATGAAATACTGTCTAAGCGTTTGGGAGTATATTTGGGAATGTCTTGAATGATATAAGTGTTAAATAAGGTTAAGTATAGGTATTTTCACACATGGGAACATTTAGGACCAAGATTCAAAGTCTTGGACCAGATTAAAAAAATAGGACAAAGAATACACCAGTCCGCGTGGCACTAAGGGTGCGGACTGCTCACTAGAAATCACATTTTGCGATTTTTCAATTTTGCTATGGTTGCTCTTAAATTGAGGTTAGACACATTTTCCACTCAATTTGACCCACTGAACTAGAATATGAAGTCGAAATTTTGATATCACACATGAATTTTGAGATATATGGAAACTACAATTTCGGGTATTTTCGAGGCACATTTTTGGGTACTTTTTGGGGTCATTTCGATAACTACCCCTTTGGAACATTCATCACCGAATGTCAAAGAAGTATACATGAAAAGAGTAATCATTAAGAAATTAGCCCCAACAAGAATGCAACAACATACTGAAACATCATTTTCAAAATCTCCACATAAGTGTAAAAATCACCATGAACTTTATCAATATAAACATGGATGCATGCAAATGACTTAGGTGCTGGAACATGAGACATGAAATCACATAGAAGACTAAGAATTAGTAACTTAGGCTTGAGTAGGATGGAAAATATAGGGGTACCCCTTTTCATATCCGCTTCAGCCTCCCAAGTAACAATTTCGACTTGTTGATTCTTCCAAAGGACCTTAACGGAAGCAACATCCTTGTTCCTCAACCTTTTCACTTGTCTATCCAAGATCTCTCCTATAACCTATATGAAAAGTTGTCTTCAAATAGCCCCACAACACCAAGAGGTATGATGGCATTAGGATCACCCACACACTTACGCAACATAGACACATGAAAGACCAGATAAACCAATTCCATTTCACTAGGCAAATCCAACTCGTAACCCACCTTACCAATCCTCTCACCATCCTATAAGGGCCCACATATCTAGGGCTTAACTTGCCCTTCTTACCAAAATAAACTACATCCTTCATGGGTGACACCTTCAAATAGGCTCAATCACTAACCTTGAACTCGAGATCCCTTACTCTCACATTGTCATAAGACTTTTGGCGACTTTGGGCTGTTTTCAACCTTTATCTAATCATCCTTACCTTATCATATAATCCATAATCAGATTCGGCCCCAACAAAGCCACCTCTCCAGCCTCAAACCAACCAACCGGTGATCTACAACGTCTACCATAGAGAGGCTCAAAAGGAGCCATACCAATGCTTGAATGATAGCTATTGTTATATGCAAACTCAATCAATTGAAGATGATCATCTCAGTTACCCTTAAGCTCCAATGCACAAGCCCTAAGCATGTCATCAAGTGTTTGGATGGTTATTTCGGCTTGGCCATATGTTTGAGGATGAAAGGCCGTAGTAAGATTTACCTTGGTTCCAAGACCTCTTTGGAAGGACCTCCAAAAGTGTGAAGTGAATTGTGCACCATGATCCAATATGATGGACAAAGGAACCCCATACAACCTCACTAAGTTATAAAATGTAACGTAGCACAATCTTCAGCCCCATATGTAGTCTTAACCGGTAGAAAGTGAGCCGATTTTGTCATCCTATCAACAACGACCCAAATGGAATCAAAACCCTTTCTAGTCTTGGGCAACCTAACCACAAAATCCATATTAATCTCTTCCCACTTCCAAGGAGGAACCTCTATGTCTTGGGGTAGGCTACCTAACCTTTGATGTTCAGCTTTGACTTATTGGCAACTCAGCAACTGGACATAGATTTGGCAATGTCCCTCTTCATGCCTCCCCACCAATACAACTCCCTCAAATCTCTATACATCTTAGTAGACCCGGGGTGAACAGAGTAAGAAGAACCATCAGCCTCATTGAGAATCCTTTCCTTCAAGCCATCAACACAAGGCACACACAACCTACCTTAGTATCTAAAGGCACCGTCTCCCCCTTGGGAGAAAACCTCAACCTTTCCGTCTTTTACCAATGACTTCAATTCTAACAAAGAGGGGTCAAGATCTTGCTTAGCTTTCACCTCCTCAACCAATGAAGATTTAGAGCCATCAATAACAACACCACCACCATTATCAGCCTTTTCCAACCTAACTCCCATTATAGCTAACCGATGGACCTCAATAGCCACCTCTATGCCACCATCATCAGTATGAGCTAACCTACCCATAGATACCCTACTCAAAGCATCCGCCACCAGATTAGCCTTACCAAGATGGTAATGCACACTCATATCATAGTCCTTGAAGTTCTAACCACCTTTTTTGTCTCAAGTTGAGCTCTTTTTAAGTGAACACATATTGGAGACTTGTGATCGGTGAACAAAGCAACATATACCCCATACAAATAGTGACGCTAAATCTTTAAAGTAAATACAATGTCGGCTAACTCAAGATCATGGATAGGATAATTCTTTTCATGCACTATGAGTTGTCTAGAAGCATAGGCTATCACCTTCCAATTTTGCATTAGCACGCAACCAAAACCAACCCGAGAAGCATCATAATACACAACGAATCCCTTTAACTCTTCCAGTAGTGACAATATAGGAGTGGACACAAGCTTATCTTTCAATGTTTGGAAACTCTTTTCACACTCATCGGCCCACACAAATTTGGTCTTCTTTTGAGTCAACTTTGTCATGAGAGAAGCAATAGAAGAGAACCCATTCACAAACCTCCGATAGTAACCCGCGAAGCCCAAGAAGCTCCTAATATCTGACGGGATCAATGGTCTAGGCCAATTTCTAATCACATCCATCTTTTTAGGATCTACCTTAATGCCATCCCTCGACTCCACATGACCTAGGAAGGCAACCACTTTCAACCAAAATTCACTCTTTCCATATTTAGCATACAACTTCTCTCCCTCAATCTTTGTAGCACTACCCTCAAATGACCCATATGCTCCTCCTCACTATGAGAATAGATCAAAATATCATCAATGAAGACCACAACAAATGAACAAAGGTAGGGTTTGAAGACCCTATTCATAAGATCTATGAAGATGGCTGGTGCATTGTTCAACCCAAAGGACATCACAACAAACTCAAAATGCACATACCTAGTCTGGAAGGCCGTCTTGGGAATATCACACTCCCTCATATTCACTTGATAGTACGCGGACAGAAGATCAATCTAAGAGAAATGGCTAGCCCCTTGTAATTGGTAAACAAATCATCAATTCTTTGAAGAGGATACTTATTCTTGATGGTGACCTTATTAAGTTGCCGGTAGTCAATACATATTCTAAGAGACCCATCCTTCTTCTTCTCAAACAACACTGCTGCACCCCAAGATGATAGGCTAGGCCTAATAAAACTCTTCTCCAACAAGTCCCTCAATTGCTCTATTAACTCCTTTATCTTCGCTGGGGCCATGTGTTAAGGGGGAATAGAAATGGGTTGAGTATCTGGGAGGAGGTCTATACCAAAATCTATTTCCCTTTCAGGAGAAACACCAGGAAGGTCATTTAGAAAGACATTGAGGAACTCATTTACAACCAAAACCGACTCTATGGGAAGGACTCTAGAATCCACATCGCTAACCTTCACAAGATGATAAAGATACTCCTTAGAGATCAATTTACAGGCTTTAATGCAAGAGATGAACCTACTCTTGACCACCATATCATGACTCTCCCACTCAAGAATGAATTAATTTGGGAATTGAAATTTGACCTATGGGTTCTACAATCAATAAAGGCATAGTATGCATAAAACAAATCCATCCCAAGAATCATATCAAAATCAACCATATCCAACTCAACAAGATCACAAGGCAATATTTTATGCAAGATGCAAACAGAACAATTTCTATAGACCTTTCTAGCAACAATAGATGCACCAACAGGAGTAGACACCTCATATGACTCACACAACAATTCGGGCTCAACATGAAACCTTTTGGCAAAAAAGGAGGTAACAAAAGAAAGAGTGGCACCCGGATTAATCAATGCATACACATCAAAATCAAGGACTTTTAACATACTGGTAACAATTCGGGCACCTCATCAACCCCTTGCCTCCCATACAAAGCATAAAATTGATTGTGCCTTGGGGAACCATCTTGCCAGCCACCTCTCCCCAAAGGAACCACAATAGCACCTTGTGGATGAACCTCCTTGCCCTTGTTACGATTCCAGGGGCAATCCACTACAGTATGCCCAACTTCCACACAACCATAACACACATTAGTATCCCTCGAGCACGGGCCACTATGACCCCTACCACATTTTGGACAACCACCATTATGAACCATACCCCCAATACCATGGGCTCTTGGAAAGTCATTGGCAACCCTCTTATTAAATGTAGGAGAAGACCCTTGGCCTTGATGTAACCGACTACCCTTTTGACTATGGAAATTTCCCTCAAAATGGGCCTTCTTGGCCTTATGACCTCTCCTCTTCCTCCACTTCTCCTCTTCTATTTGTTTAGCATAGGTCATCAACCGAGATAAATCCATGTCACTAATCAACATAGAAGATCGATATTCTTCACTCACCAAATCAAAAACGCACATCACAAACTTGTTCATTCTAGACCTTAGGTTGGAAATCAAATGAGGAGCATATTTAGAGAGTTGAGTGACCTTGAGGTCATACTCCCTCACACTCATAGAACCTTGTCTCAAATTCATAAACTCCACCAATTTGGCTTCCCTAGGCTCAAAAGGGAAGAACTACTTAAGAAAAACCACCTTGAGCTCCTCCGGAAGCATAACATTATTAATTTTCTTCTCCTCCTTCCATTAGTTAAACCATATATGTGCCACCCCCATGAGTTAGTAAGCCGCCAACTCCGCCTTCTCTTTCGATCTAACCCCGATAATAGCCAAAACCTTGTAGACCTCATCAATGAACTCTTGAGGGTCCTCATCCACCTTTGGCCCATATAATTCTGGGGGATCCATCCTCATGAAGGTTCTCACCTAAGACGCTTGTGTAGGAGCATGAGGTGCTTGGGCCTCCTGATTGGCTTGATTAACCACAACTTGTGCAAGCAAAGTGAGAGCATCCCGGAGCTCACCATGAGTTGGTTGGTCCTCGAGAGTGCGGGCTCTTCTTCCTCTTGTGTTATGCATGATCTAGCATAGAAAAGAACAATTTTTAAGATGGGGAAAATCCTTATTTCAAACTCTATAGCATGACTTGGAACTTGAAGATTAGAAACATTTCCTAAAATGCCTCGTAGCCTCTTACTCATAGTTGTGGTACACAACACAACCATGAATAAGACTCTAATCGACATAGTGTGTTGGACTTCGAGGATCTAACACCTAGTGCTTTTCACGACCCAAACCTAGGGCCTAGACGTGACACGGCACATGGGGAACCCGAAGGGACCCCAAACAAGCCTATCAACATATCATTACACATCCTTGGTCGTGGAAACAATGAAGTACAACAAGATATAGTAAATAGGAATAAATAGGGCTAAGGGGAAACTTTTATATCACAAACATCAAGAGTCAAGAGAGAGTCCAAGCTCATAGCGTAATACAAAGCATGTCCAACAACAACTCTAAAACTTAGATACTTAGGTGGGGCCCAAGACAAGCTATCGGGCTCAGCCTCATAGTCAACAAGTGGAAGATGACAAGAATAAGGATAGGAAGGATCAATTGACCAAGAAGGCCAAGTTATTCAGGTCTGAACTAGATCAGAGATCACATAAGAGTCAGAAATACAAGGCACAAGGTTCTCAGTCCAACGAAAATAGACCACAGGTCTTTAGTGGAAAGATGTCATGTGGTAAGTGCGAAATGTATTACTTAGGAGAATGTTAAGTGGGCACCAACGATTGCTACATGTGTGGTCAAATGGGCTATGTCTAGAGGAAGTGTCCAATGTGGAGGCAAAACAAGGAGGGGGACAAGGCACAACCTTCAACAACCCCACCTGTTAGAGGTAATTAAAGAGTTAATATCACTAGATTAGGTGGAGTTAAAACCATATCTATGCTATGGTTAATAGTCAAAATGAAGAGCGCCTACAAGATTTTGATTAAGGTGATCTTTGAGTTCTTTTCCTTGATGATTCGTGCCTAATTTCAATAGGGTCAAGTTGATGCTTACTTTTGTGTTTTGAAGGTTTTGAGCATTCAAGTCTGAATAGATTTGTTGATTGTATTTGTGCCTTGAGAACACCCCAATTCACCCATCATTCGAGGATGAATGATCTCAAGGGGGGGATAATAATCTCAAGGGAGAGATATTCTAACACCTTAGAATTTTCTAAGTTCAGATTTAGACCATTTGTCTTATATGTATGAGATTATATCGAGTAATTCTAATCATGAATATAGGAATCAAAGCCAATTCTATAGTGGAACAATAGATTTTGGATGAACAAAGGTCACAAAAATCCATAAACACAAAGTTGAGTTAAAACCTCGCTTCTCGGTTGAGTTTCGATACGGTTGAGTTTTGATATGAAATTTATTGATCTAATAACTTTAAGGTTGCGAATGTATGGTATGTGGTTTGAGGTCATAAAGGATACCCAAGGTCAACCCAAGTTCAAAACACTTCCATCAGCTATGTTTTGGGTTGAGTTCATAAGAGGGTCAAATTCAAATGACCATATATCTGGGAAAATAATACATTAGGTGACCTATAATATATCAAATTGAATATATTTAAATTATCTTTCCAACACATCCGATTTCACCTTAATTAGAGTTTGGAGTAAAATATCATGACCATTTTACTGAAGCCTGCAAATTTGTAAGTTTCCGCAATCCGCCGATTTAGACCACCGAAATGCTCTAAGAAAGCTTAGAATCTTTCAAAAAGGGTGACCCAAGGTCCCTATTCGGTATGCCAAATAGTTTGGTGATGGGACCCCTAAACTGCCATTTTGGCCAACGAATCACCAAAAGGTTGATTTTGTTTCAATTTTGATGATTATTTGACTTTTTCAAAAGGATATTTTTGACCTTTTACGCTTAATTAACTTGTCTAAGCCCATTATGTAACCTAATAACCTCCCATTAATGCATAAATCTCTAAAAATTTAGAATCCTACGTTCAAAGTTCTCCCAAAAAAGAGAGTAGGGTTCTTCATCTTCAAGTGCAAACCAAAGATTTTTCCAAGAAATGTTTTTCTCTTCCAGGTATGTAAGGCTACTCACAGTGTTGGATTGAGTTTATCCATGCACCCCATGTCTAAGTTTCTCTTTTTCATGAGTATTGAATTGAGAAAAAATCTAGTTTTTGAATTCCAATTGAGTCAATTCTTTAATGAGTTTTATATAATTATGTATTGAAGTTATTAGTATTTTGTTGTTGGAATTTGTTTTCATGGTTACTTTCCTACGAGCCCTAGTTGAATTAATGATCATGACTTTTCCCATGCATTGTTTGATATTGAAATTCATGATTTTCATCTATTAAATAAAGTATTTCTCTAAATCAAGATTATGTATGATTTTTTTTGTAAAGATAATGATTTTTGTGCATCGATGAAAAGAATGATTTAGACTTATATTATATATATTAGCATGAGCATTGATTTTAAAGAAGTTTGAGCATTGAGTTAAGTTGTTCGTTTTCATTTTTTTCCTTCTAAATTATTGTTATTTACTTAGTGTCTTAACTTCCCCCAAAATACCTATTACTTACCATTTTGAGCTACTGAAGTGCTGTCAAAATACAACACATTTGATGCCCCAAACAAGGGATCTTGTGAGTTCTTAATGTGACTTTTTATGGTTTTTATGTGCTTTCGTGTTTTTCTTGCAGAAAAGATAGGTTGGCATGATTTTGAAGAAAAGTTGTAGATTTTGCTGAATCATAGGACATACGAGCTCACCTACGAGCCATAGCCCTTCAGGAAGTTTCAAGAATAACATACGCCCTAAGAAAAGATGTGTCCCCCCTATAAATTTGATACCTTCTCCTAGAATGAAACTAATAACCCCACCCCTACAAGGCCATCCTACGAGTCATAAGTCTCACCACGACTCGTATAGGTGGACTCATAACAAGAATCAGAGAGACAAAATGTTGGACCAAAAATAGAAGGGCAAGACTATAAGAGGAACATATGAGTCATAGCTCAAGCAACGACTCGTACCTGTGGGTCCTACCAGTTCAGTCCAAGATGCCAAGAACCTTATACGAGACCCCAAGTCACCCTACGAGTCATACCTGCAAGGCGTACCAGCTGTTAGCTGTCTTTTCTGTGTTATTTTTAGGGTTTATATCTAAACACTATAAATACATTAAGTTAGGTTTTTAAGAGGAGATGGCAAATTTTAGAAGATAGGATTTGCCTTTGAATATTCTCTCAAGAATATTTTAGGGTTTTAGATTAGTTTATTATTCTCTCTTGGAAAACCCATTTTGGGGATTACAAATCTTGCTTTTTATTCATTGTTGATCAATAAAGCTTTTGAGTTTGCAACTTGTGGTGCCTACACTCTTCAATGTTTTTGGTAAAATTTTCACTTATGTCTTGTATTTGCATTTTTGCTTGTTTTGCCTTAGCCATGAGCAGCTAAGCACCCACATTTTGGGGTTGTGGGAATGATAGGTAGTTGACTTAAATAACCTAGATTTATCGCATTTCTACGATTGGGGTTTACATGTATTGTCTATTTCCCTTCATTATGATTGTCGTTTGGTGGTGGCCAATACCAAACCTCACCTACTATCACTAGCCCGACCAAGGTAGTGACGAATAGGAAAAAGGAAGTAGATGACAGGATTCGATTGATGTGTTCTTGTCTAATCAATAAAACTTGACCAAGGGGAAGGGGAGGTTGACTGGGACAATTGGTAATTGTTAGTTGGCATGCCATGGTGATCAACCAAGCGTCATGGTGAAATTCGACCTTCACCTTCACAAGAGAGCTGGAAGAACCTATGTTGCCGCCCTACATTATTTCCAATTCTAGTTATGTTACCTAACGTAATTGAGTCAACAAATCGTGAACACAATTCCCAAGTTTTCCCTAAAATTGAATGTTTTCTCGCATCATAGTTTAGTATTTATTTTACTTTGTTTTTAAATCACAAACCCCCCTTCCCCCAATTTAGAGATTTTAGTATTTATGCTTGAAATGATTAATAGTGGATTCTTGTATTCAAGCCTCGTAATCCTAGTAGATTCGACCCTAACCTTCGGTTAGATTAACTACTATCAGTGACCGCTTTCTTTTTAGAGCATGAACATCATAAAAAATTATGGCGCCATTGCCGGGGAATACGACTAGGTTTTGACTTGAATTCACTATTAGTTAGTTCTAGTGTTGATTCCTAGAATCTCTTGTATTTTACTTTTGTTTTTCTTTTTTTTGGTTGATTTTTAGTGCAAGTTGGCTGGCATGATGACTGAACAAAAGTTCTACATTGCAAATGACTTGTTGGAAACCTTATAGAGGCGACCCATATTTTATGGGCAAGAGTTTGAAGACCCCCAAATTTACCTGCAAAATTTTACTTAAACATTGAGAGGGGTCTTTGGGACAAGACATCCTACTTGGGAGGCCATGTCTCTTCAGGTTTTCCCATGACTCTCCAGAGTGAAGCTGCAGAATGGTGGTCAATTCTCCCACCCGATGTTTGCTCTAACTAGGGAGAGGTATAACGAGTCTTCCTCATGAACTTCTACAAGGAGTCCAACAAGCAAAACCTACAAAACAACATCTGTAATTTCAAAAGACTATCAGGAGAACCTTTTGTAGTGACTTGGGAAGATACAAGCAGTGCTTGGAAGCAAATCAAAACCATGGTCTGACTGATGAAGAATTGGTGATTAGTTTCTACCGAGCACTAACCTCCGAGCAACAAGGGCATGCTGACGCATTGTTTGGAGGGGACTATTGGTAGTTCATAAGACAACCATTTAATAAGATCACCGAGTATATGGACAAGCTATCTATAGTTGGCCAAGTCAACCAACCCTCCCAAGGACAAGCTAGACCATCCACTAGTGCATCAAACGAAGCCTCAGGTAAACCCAAAAGCGAGAATGTGTCAAATTTGGCCAAAGTTACCGTACCATCATTGCATTATTCATAAGCTGACTAGGATTGAGCGTATGCTTGAACAAGTCCTGGTCAAGGTAAATGAGCAAGATGACATCGTTAGGGAGAGAAAGTTTGATGTTCTCAAAAGCAACTACAAAGTGGAGCAACAAACTATATCAATGCAAAGTCTTGGTGATAGGATGGAGCAGCTTGCTAAACAAGTAGATGCAGTGTAGGACGAACAAAGGAAGAGTAGAAGGAGCAGTGATGGGAGTTGTGGAGGAGTCTGATTATCTGTGATGGCATAGTCGAGCCATGACGTTAAACAAGGCGCCTCTTGGAAGGCAACCCAAGCAACTTTTGTGTTTAGATTTACCTTGAGACATTTTCTTTTGTATAGCTAGTGTAGAGGTAGTTAATATTTTTTTTAAGATTGTTAAGACTTTGAACCAGTTGTGTTAGCTTGCATTCTGGTGTATCTTGAGTATTTGGGTGCAAAAATGAAATAGGAACTAAAGAGTGGAGGGACACATTCTTGACACAACCTATACAAGCAGGCCTACGGGGCATAGTCACCACTACGACTTATAGTCGTGTTCGTAGGGGGGAAAAAGTATTTATCAGAAGTGGGCACGTGCACTACAAGCCAACCTTACTATTCATAGGATCCTCTACGAGTCGTAAGTGGGGTCTGTAGTACCTAGGTATGAAGTCAAAATTTTCCTAAGTATTGGGTTTTCTATGAGATCGGGACCTATGAGTAGTATGACGCCCTACGAATCGTAGTTGGGGTCTCGTAGACCCATTCTGCAGAACTTTAAAAGGTGACCCATTTTGAATATTAAAAGACTAATGTCTTTTGGCTCTTCATGTCCTTGCATGAAGCAGTTCTTTTCACCTTATAACTCCCTCTAACCTCCCTTTTCACTATTTCATTCATCCCCATAATTATCCCTTTACTAACATTCTCCAGCAAGTGAAATTGGCACCAAGAACTTGATTTTCTTTTTCTTCTTCTCAGTACTCATTCATCCATTCATCTAGTAAGTTCTCATGGTTAAGTTTGGTATATCTGTGAAATAACTTTTTCTTATGGGTGCTTGAATGAATGTTTTATGATCATGATCAGCAACACCATGTGAAAGTGATTGTAGGAGTAGGAGTAATGTGATGTCTAACTGTCTATACACCTGTAAAGAGTTAATTTGTGACTTCTATCTTTGTTAGGAGACTTTGATGTCAGTTATCATGGCCATGTGCTTTTGTCTCGCATTTTATGGGTCATTATCATGTGAAAATCCTATGGGGTTGAATTCATTGGAGGGATGTTATAATTATTTTAAGGCAAATTACTCATGCGTAAATTTGATGTATCTCTGGAATGTGCTTTCTTGTCTTCAATATTAGAAGTGTTCTAACTAGATAGGGAAGGGTTCATGTTTTGTTTTGAGATAATTGGTAAGGAAGAGTGTTTAGATTCACTGCACTGTCGCCTATGCTTTATTTTTGTGACCCCTGATGCTTTCTGGTTAGTTGATCTTTGTGTAAGGTTAGAGGCACCCAGGGTGCTCTCTGTTTTCTACTGCAAGGACCCACTACGAGGTGTAAGGCACCCTACGAGTCATAGTGGCCCTTTGTAGAAGGCAACGATCATCTAAGGTGCCTGAACATTTTCCATAGAAGCGCTACCTATGACTTGTAGCACTTGGTATGAGTCATAGTTATGGTTTAGTGGCCTTGGTTTGGACTCTCGAAATGTCTCTAAAATGAGGTACGAGCCCGAACTATGACTCGTAGGACACCCTACGAGTCGTATCTATGTCTTGTAGCTAATTCCAGAATGATTTTCCCTCAGATACCTTGATATTACAAGGGTACTATACAACTCGTAGGTCATCTTACGAGTCGTACCTCCACCGAGCATCTGCAACCCTGCACCTAGTTCAAGTATTTCACTAAAGAAATTTTATTATTTGTTATTTGATTTCTTTATATGTTATCTTATAGGTACAAGACAACACAGGACTCATGCTTTGGTTTGTGATGATTTTGCACAAATGATACCTCCAAGAGGACGAAGAGTTGTTGGCCCAACTCCAGGACACCAACTAAGAGATGAAATATCTGATGAGGATCAATCCATTGAAAAGATGAACGTGCACCCTGACCCCGAAGCCAACATAGCCTTGACTAGATCACAAACATGAGTTTCAATGGAAGTAGATAGCCCCTCCCAGTCCGAAGAGGAGGGTGACGAGGAAGGGTCAGATGATGATGCCTCACTTTCCGAGTTCGGTTCCCTTGAGGTATCGCAAGCTCAGCATAAGGATACTACTCCCCCGTAACTTGCTGACTCTGCTTACACTGTCACCTCCACAGACCCACAAAACACTAGATGGTGTGTCCCAGGGATGAAAGAGATCTATGAAAAGGGACTGGAGCTGAAAAGCCAAAGGGGGCCAAAGATTCAGGACTAAGCAGTGTGCTAGTGTTAGAGGCTGAAATTGAGCGGCATGGACTAGGTTGGCTATCACAAGTACTAGGGAAGCATTCCCCTTATGTGGTTAGGGAGTTTTATGCCTCCTACTATGCTACTGCTGGCAGAGATCTACCGAGACTCAAAAAGCCCATTAAATAGCCCTGATTGAGTAAAGTCTTTGTCAGAGTGGAGGTTGTTGGTATCTCAGAGGAAACCATTTGGAGAGTGCAATTCAGGCCAAACTACAAAGTGCCACATTCCACTGGAGTATAATCATAGGATTGCAGAAATAAGATAACTATTGAATCAGAAGGATGATTGGTTGAGAACAGAACTCCTTAGGTGGATAGCAAGTCAAATTGGTGAGGAAGGTGTGGCGCCAACATGGGTTACGAACTACACGGAGCTTATTTTGAAGGTCCATCTCTCATTTAGGCAAAACTTTTGGTCGTCCATTATTCGCTGGCGCATCAGACCCACTTTCACGGATAATGTGATCACATTGGAAAGAGTTGTGTTGTTGGCTAGCATTTTGGCCGCGTACGAAATTAACTGGGCTCGGGTTATGGCAGAATGGATATATGAGTCTGCAGTCCACACTCAGAAAGCCTTGCCATTCCCCATTCTGATACATAAGATATGTCAGTCTCTCTCCACGACCTTCATGTAGAGGCGTTGCACATAATGGATCCCAGCCTGATGAAGGCTCATGAGAACCCGATGGGCTTACCAAGAGCAACTCCTCCTATTTCATAGCATTCCCAGTAAATCCTCCTACTCAAAGTGCACCTCCAGTTGCAATTGGCGCTACTCCAGCTGCTATAGGGCCTACGCCAACTATGGAGATTGAATCCACACCATCTTCCAGTACCCCAACACTAGCAGCAGCTACATTACAAGTTGATTCTCTTACTTCTGCTATTGCTTTTCAGGCATTATTACGCAGGGTGGCTACGGCGGAGTCCAGATTTCAAGCTCTATCTACACTGGTTAAATCTTGGGTTGACCAAACAATATGGGACTCAGAGGAGAGGATGAAGGCATTCGCCCGCGATATGGTAGATGAAAGAGTTAGAGTGGTGGATGCTTGAGTAGATGCTTTCGAGGCGAGAGTCAAGCTGAGACTTGAGGGCGCCAGGCCTGCTGACATGAGCGCAGTGATTGAGGAGTTGGCCAAGTTTAAGGCCGAGTTATTGTACATGTTGGCAGCTCATGTTCCAGTCCTAGAGGTGGCATCAACGGGCGATGAGGCATTTGATTGGCTAGCCGACCGTCCCTACGTCTGTGGGAAGAGGCCCCTTGAGCATGATAATGATCAGAGCCGACTCAAAAGAGGCCGAGACAGGAGGAGCCCATACACGAGGCGGTAGTACAAGAGTCACTATTGTTGGCTGCTATTCAGCGAGATAACACACCCCATATAGAAAGGGTAGTTTCGGTACTGCCGTAGAGGAGATGATGCCCAAGGACTCTACAGATCAGCCAGAGTCAGTTGCTTGATGCACCATGATGTTTGACTTCTTTTAACCCCAGTTCTTATATTTGTCGTTATGGATATTTTGTCCTTTTGTTAAGACAATGTTTCTCATTATGTTGGTTTGAATGTTTGTGTTGAATGATGTTTTGTTACTTTGATTTTGGATATTAGTTTTTAAATGTTAGTTTTTAATGTGTGTGTGTGTATATATATATGTTATGTTTGCATATTTTCGTATTCCATGTGTTTTTACACTATTTTGGTGGGGTGTAGGGAGTTATGGATTAAGGTGAAGTCTGCGTAACCTCGAGTCCATAACTTCCCCTATTTTTTATCCCAAGGTTTTCTTGCCGTGATTCTTTTTCCTTGTGGATGTCTACTTTCTGTTGAATCGGCATGTTTAGGTAGTATTGATAATGTGTAAATTCATAGTAGAGTTATTTGTTGGCATATACATAGTCTTTAGATGTGTCTTAAAGTTTTGATGAAAAATTGGATACCTTCAAATTTTTTTGAGATTGTGGTTGTTGATGCACTCATACATTTTTGAGTATTTGACAATGTTTGTTCTGATAATGTGAGGGTAAGTTGAGGCTGAAAGCATGACCTGTGAGTCTTTACTTGATGTAGATGCAATGCCATGTGTATTATGAGCTTATTTTGCTGCATTCATGCATCTTGTATAGACTAAGAACTTGTCTTAGTACTCTAAGATTAGTTTGGTAATGTGATGGATATGGAAAGGATCTTAGGCCTTTGTTCTTTGAGTGAACCCACTTTTGGCCTAAATTACCCACCAAATTACTGAGTGAATCCCTTGTTAAAAATTTTTGAGCTTGTCATGTACTCATTCTTTCTTGACATCTTACTAGCTTAACCTTGCTTTATGAAATACCTTGATTTTGGCCCTAGTTTATCCTGGACATGTGAACCTTAATTGAGGCTAAAAGACTAAGTTGAGGGCGGCTACAAGTTGTGGCCCTGGTTTGAGGAATAGATATTGTGTACTTCATCTCAGGGTAAAAACCTAAGTTGAGGGTGGCCCTTATTGTAGTAAAGTAATGAAAATGAGGTGCTTAGTTGGGGAATAATGAAAGAAATGAAAAATCAATGAGCCGAGTGACAAAAAAGAAAAGATAAGTGCCTTGAATTGAGAAAAATAGCAAGAATTGAGTTCAGAAATAAGGCACAGTTAAAATTAGAAAGAAAACACTTGAGAAAAGTTCAAAACTGGAGAATAAAAGTCGATTTATTGAAAAGGGTTGGATTATGAAAGCAAAGAGTATTGGTAAACATGGTTCAAGGATAGCTTTTAGTCACTACTTACCCAAAATGACATACCAAAGCCCCCTAAACCTATTGTTATAAGCCCATAAGTCCTAATGTGATCCAAATTCACTTTATCACCAAGGTAGAAGATGAGTACAGAGGCAAGCCTATGGTGTCAGTATGCATGAATTTCAATTGTGAGAGTGAGAATGCTTCCTCAGTCCCTGAATTCTAAATGCTGTTTGAGTGAGTATAAGGGACTTCTTTCCAGTAAAGGCATTTG
>JAPFFP010112335.1:0-18502 GCA_026153255.1 Solanum medicagineum | reverse complement strand
AGGGTGAAGTAATCCCACCTTTGCATCACAATATATGTTGATTGTGGTCAAATCTCTTTAGACATTAAGCACAAGCACATCAGGTTCTAACCATCAGAAGGACATTGCGATTCTTTTCCTGCCTTCTTCAGTAAAAAAGAGAAAAGTAACTTTATCATTTGGTACTTAGCAGTATAATTTCTTGAGGAAAATCCTTGGTCATTCATGTGTGCTCTTGAAAACATGAATAACAAAAGGGGAATCAATAATACTTTTACCAAAATCAATGCCTATATTCGGTCTTGACATCCCTTAATCCCCTTCATCTACAGGGATATACCACGATGGTATGTACTCTGAATTGCTCAGCCCGTTGTTCAGTGTAACCTCTTCATCACGAATTTCTCTAGCACCCAGAAGAATAGGTGTCTTTAGAATGAGGACATTTTGATTCCTTCTTGTGGGAATAGTGGCATACCTTTGGAAGAAATCGTTAATTTTAAAACAGATCCCCAACAGTTGCTTCGTAAGTTTTAAATTTTAATTCAAATAGGGCATTAATGTTAATTACTAAGAAGGGTATTATAGTAGTCTAACATTTTAGAAGTTTATGAATGAAGGGTAAATTTGTAAAGTAACCTTTAAGTTAGGGACTTAATGACAACACATTGAAATTTTTGTAAGAGGCAAAACGATAATTTGACATTGAAATTTTTTGAGTTCATGCTTTTTGTAAAGCTCGGTAAAATTATCAAAATACCTCTAGAGGAGAGGTGTGCGCAAACACGTCTTCCCATGCTTCGATGGTAAATTCGACGCCAAATATGTGATCAGCATGAAACAATGAGTGGGAAAGTGATCTAGTACTCTGATACCATCTTTGTCACGCCTCGAACATAGGGCCTAGACGTGACCGATGAATGTAGGACCCGAAGGAACCCCAAACAAGCCTCATAGCATATCATTACACATCCTTGGTCGTGGAAGCAATTAAAATGACAATAAGAGATAAGCATAAACAAGGAGAATCGGGTCTAAGGTAAAGAGTTAAACACTTAAGTAACATAAATGAGTCAAAGCTCAAGAGTAATACATAACTTGTCCAACAACACCTCTAGACATAGAACTTAGCGGGGGCCAAGAAAAAAAACCAGGCTTACACTCATAGCCAGAAATATTCCAAAATATACAAGATGTAGTCTGAACATAAGCATGAAAGAAGATAGATATTGTCCCCGAACATGAGGACTCACCAAAAGCTAACTTGAACAATCCGTCTAGCCACGAGGAGAATCAATAGGGGCTCCGATTCCTACATGATAACATTATGTAGGCATAGAGTATGCATTAGTACATTTGAATGTACTAAGTATGCGGGGTGCAACGCATGTAACATACCAAAACCTGCATATCAATGTTAGATGACAAGGCACATAATGTATAAAGAGTTGAATATCGAAAAACGTATACGAGATTGCTATGAAGTCATGATGCATGAAAGGCAAATAATGCGCTTATATATATTGGGGATGTGACCTCAACCAACATAAGTAAGACCAAGCAGCTATTACTTGGAATTCCGATGAAATCCCTTCATCGGTAAAGAGGCGATCTACTTGCCAAGGGTAGACCATACTTCACCTAACGGGAAAACTCCCTCTTTGTATGAAGTAACCTTCCTTACGAGAAAACTCCCTGTTCGGATAGGATTTTCACAAAATCACAAATCAAATCATTTCTTCTGCTTACGGCACAACTCCCTCGTCTGATCGAAAATCTATGCTAGGCACATAGTTCAAGGAAAGGGAGAGAGCCCTTGAGGGTAGCCCTAATGCCCCCAATCCATCTGTGCTAAGTTGTCATCCCACAAGAATAAATATATGTATATATATATATATATATATATAAACATACTTTCAAACGACGTAAATCATTTCTGAAACCATTTCAATGCATTCTTAGGCTTAAAGGCCGAAACATAATTTCACAGCCTATACACTCATGCATAGGAATAGCCCATTCATATACAAGAAGGTGCAAGCACCGAAAATACTTAAAGAGCCAAAATCAAAGACGTATATGTGATCACAATATTGCCATAACCAACATTTAGTATTATACAACATCTCATGAAAAGTATTCAATTCAAGAAAAAAGTTCATGATGATCATCAACATAAAAAAATACATGTAATAAATATAATTTTCAAGAAACCCATCAAGAGTCATGTATGTAGACTTATGAACTTTCAAAACTCTCCTAAGACCATCTATGGGGCACATGAGAGGACAATCTCATGCTTTTAGTTTAGCCTTGCATACCTAGGATGAAACTATCAACAATTAACTTCAAGGATTTGCCTTCGAATTCTCCAATCTCTGTTTCTCTCTTATCTTCTCTCAAGCCTTAGTCTTTCAAGTAATTGGAAAAAAACTTAAAATGGGTTTTTAACCCTTTTTACACTCAAAATGACCTATTTTGATTGTGTTTTGAGTTTAGGACGGGTTGGAAATTATCTGGAATGTCCCTCACGAAGTTTTAGAATACTTTTCACTATAGGAAAGCGGTCCGTGATCGCGCCCAAGGGTATTTTTTTTCAAAATTTTTTTGAACAAGTTTTTCAATATCTATCAAAAATATTTTTTTAAATAAGTATAGGTCCGCTACAGAGGCGCGACGTGCCTCTGTCATGCACTGTCACTATTTTTCAGTTCAGATTGAAAAACTATGTTTTGATCTGGCCACTCCAAAAATTGACTGAGACTATTTCCCCACCCAAATTTTCATGTTAATCATAAATCTGGTTTCGGATTTGCACACGGAATAGGGGAAGACGCGTTACGTGCACATCTCAACTCTACGGGTATTTTGGTAATTTTACTGTATGTTACATTATAATTGAGTTCTTAAGTTCTGTCTAACTGACTTCTTCTAAACAATAATGTGAGTCTTTGAGTTCTTAAATGAGAATTGAGTTAATTAAGAAGGGGTAAAGTCCCTAAAAGCAATAGAGGACTTAGAGTTCGAGTTAATGAGATAATGAGAGTCTTACGAGGCCAATTTGAGATAATTGAGTTGAGTTGAGAAGTATTATGACCATTGAGTCTTGGGGAGGACTATCATGCACCGAAATAAGTAAGAGTAAGAGCAAGTCCAACTCGTACTCATTAACTACGTCAGCAAGCATAGGAGTGGGCTAAGTTTTGTTGGAGTCCGACAAGTTCCTATCTTGAGGGCTAAGTTCTGTTAGAGTCAGAAAAGTTCTCACCTTGAGGGGTAAGTTCCGTTAGAGTCGAACAAGTTCTCATCCTATGGATTAACTTCCGTTAGAGTCAGGCAGGTCCTCACCTTATTGTCCTTAAAAGACTTAATATGTTAATTGACTAGATCCCTTATGGATCCTAGGCGTTCCTTACTTGGAAAGTACGGAATGGCTGTGACAACATTAGTAGGATTGTTGTACAATCACTGGCTCATTAAGTGATTGTTGTCGGATAAGAGAAGCTCCTCAAAAGTTCCTACCTTGAGTACTCTGAGTTAAGTTGAGTTGAGTTGAGTTCCATTGAGTTGAGTTAAGTTGATTGATGAGGTTGATTGATTTTAATAGGTCACTTATCTACTTTTTATTCTTGCTTTGGATAGACATTTGATATTTTGATTGAGTATTATTTTTAGTTGATATTGCTTCTATATTATTGTACCTGTTTCTATTCCATTCAGCTATTTTACATTCCAGTACATTCCACGTACAGATAGTTCCCTTTGGACTACATCATTTTATGATGCACAGGTAGCAATAGAGATCGTCAACGGCATATCGTTGAGGATCTGAGCATTCAGCTGAGTTGGTGAGCCTCCATTTTAGTTAGACTTTGAGTTATCTTTATTTTATTTTGAGGTAGCCATGGGTCTGTCATTGGCAACAATTGATAGTAATAGAGGCTTCATAGACTAGAGTCGAGTATTGATATTGAGATTTAATGAGCTAGTTCCTTTCTACTAGCCCATTTATTTAATTGATATACTTCTGAGACATTAGATGTGCCCATTTATCTTCTTTAGTCTTCTACTGAGTTTTCTGAGTTATATTGACTAAATTGATATGACGAGGCCAAGTGATTCACTTGGGACTAGCAATGGTTTTCCAGTGCCGACCACGTCTAGGGTACCCTCCCGTGACGTGACACTTTTAAGGTAATATAGATATATAGATAGATAGAGAGATGTAGATATAGATACATATATAAATATAGATATAGATATAGATAGATTATAATATAATGTGCAATAGAAAAAGAAGATTTGAAAGAGATGGAAGATGTAGGGAATTATTCAAGAAATTTTTCGTGTTCTATGAAAAATACAACAATAGAAAAATAAAGCGAACAAAAATACTTAATTTTGTGAAAAAAATACCAACAAATCCTAGAACCAATAAACAAAATAAAAATTTATCTAAAAAATTTAGCTTTGATTGTAGATATAAAAATTCAATTATTATGGATTGGAAAAAGAATGCACAAAAGACTGCATAGTGAAGGAGGAAAAATGGGTATATATGCTTGCAGAATAATTAAGAAGAAGGATGATTGTGGTGGAAGAAGCCAATGAAAAAAATTGGCTAGACTATTTGCCAAAGAGGAATACAGAGGGTAAAACAGAGAGATAGAGAAAAGAATAATTATATTTTATATTTTTAAAACATAAATAAATAAAAATTACTAAATAAAATACTATTAGGTAACCTATAATAGCAGGTTAATACTACTAGATGGAGTAAGAATCTTGTACACTGACAGTGCAACCAAGTTAAACTCAATCCAAAATATGGGTATTTTAAGCCAAAAAGGGGTTGTTTACCACGTATTGACCGCGGGTTGATTGTGGTCAACTTGCACCAATATCATTCAAAACATAATTTTAATCCTCAAAACTCATTTAGAATCCTATAAATATGAACCGGTAGTGCAAATTGATTGTGACACACATTTTGGAACCAATGAAGTCATCAAAAATTAAATATGAAGTTTTCTTGATTCGAAATCCAATAGATCGTAATAAAACTAAATTTAAGCTCAAAAAGACCAACACTTCCAAAAAATATGATGAAGCTTCTCTTAGGATAAAAATCACCTCTTGAATTTAACGTAATCATCAGAATTTCGATCTAAGCATCCAAATACAAAACTTTGACCAAAGTCAAATTTTTATCAAATTTCAACCAAATATCCAGTTTAGGACCTCACATCCATGAAACAACACCAAATCAGATTCTGAAGACTCTCCAAGACAAATTTTCACAGTCCAGAACTAATGAAATTGATAGAATTTCATTCCAAGACTCGAAACTCCAAATGCTATCAAAATTCACGTTTAGAATAATTGAACCATTAAAACTCAAAAACTCCCAATCACAAATGGGCCAATTAAGACTCCAGACTACTAATAGGAGGGATAAAATTATAGGTTCTCAAGAATTTACAAAAATGACTAATGAGATCATTGCATCATTCACCACTAAAAATCATGTTCATCCTCAAACATAAGGTAAAAGAGACAATCTTACTTGGTGTTGCAAAGACTCCGAGGTACAAATTTTGCAAAGCCCATAATTTGCTCTTCCAAGGGAACCATCTTCGGAGGACCTTACTATCAAAACACATTACCAAGAATTGAACTCCAGAACCAAGATAGATGAGCATTCACAGTCAGGGTTATCTCCAAGTCATGAACTAACCCATGAATCAACCTAATTCAAAACCCATTAAAGCCAGGAGAAATATGATCCAGCCACCAAACTCTCAAAATGTAAAAAGCACTGCAATCCTTGCTATATCCCTTCCACCTAACATAGTTCTCTCACGAACTTAAGTTGCACCAACTTGAGCTTTATATAATGCATATTCATTAAGAAGTATCCTATTTATCTGATCTCGAAGAAGAGATAGTCAAGCTACCACTTAGCGAATGATACATCCAAGCTTAGAAAATCTCTAAACAACACCATTGAAATGTTGGAATAGTAGCTATGATTGTAAAAAACTCCTAAAACAATAAAACTAGGTACAATGGTCCTCAAAGACAACTATACAAAGCTAGAATAAGTCCTCATCAACTAGATAACCACCACGACTGTCGAGAATCTGCAATTTTCCCATGATATTTCCATCACACACACACTTGATAAGACCCGTACTCACAATGCACTACTATACACAAGATTGCTAGAAGTTTTCTTTTCTTAATCAAAATGCTCCACCCCAAGAACCAATAGTTTCTTGAGCATGAGCTAGCTTATGTAGTCGTCGGCCTTCCTACATGCATGCGTTCGCCAAAATGCCTCGGTTCGAGTAAAAGCTCTTCTAGTCATTTGGTTTCAACCAGATAGAATCCTCTACACACCACTTCTTATTTGATCACCATCACAACTTAAAACATACTTATCTCATCAAAATTCATTATATTCACCATAATTATAGCACCCCACAGCTTTATTCTTAAGATTCAAATTTTTTCATCGTAAGTATATAAACTTGAACCTAGTGATGTCTTACTTATTTTTATGTTTTAAGGTTCATTCTTATTAGAAGTGGTTTAGGGTATAAGAGACCTTTAGTACTTAGTTGAGTTCAAAACCTCCCTATTGATTAGGTTTTTTGCATTAGATTATGAAGGGTCAACTTTAAATGACCTAACTCTCAAAATATAAAGGATTAGGTGGCTAATGAACTATAAAATTGAAGGTCTCTGAATCCTCTTTCCAATGCCACCAAGATTGCCTCATTTGAAGTTTAGAGCAAAAAGTTATAACCATTTTAGTATTAACTGTTAGAGTAGAGTTTTCTGGATCACCATCTACGAACCTTGATTTACGGTTCATAATGGGTTGACCACCCATGCTTCCAACTTGTAAAAGAGGTCCTCTAAGTCAGTTTAAGTCCCAAATCATACTAACCAAAGTACAGAACGTATAAGTTTCTACGAGTCAAAATTTGGGCTCGTAAATTATGGTCCAAGACCCCAAAACTCACCCTCGTTTCTATGAATTAACTTCTACAATCCGTAGATGACCTTGTATATGACTTTGCTGTGTTTTAAGAAGGATTATTTTAGTCCTTTCACATCTTTTCTAAGCCTAAACTTGACGATTTTACTCCTAATTAAGTCCCTCAACGTTACCATTCAACCTCATCAAGCTCAAACACTTTCTCAAGATTTATAACAAGATTTCATGATAAGAAAATCTAGGGTTTTCAAGCACCTTCTTCAAAGTTCTTCAAGAATCTCGTTCTTCCAATTTTATATCCTTCCTAAGCCTAAAATTGATGATTTTACGCCTAATTAAGTCGCTCAACGTTACCATTCAACCTTATTACACACAAACATTTTCTCAAGACATAGAACAAGATTTCACGAGGAGAAAAGCTAGGGTTTCCGAGCACCATCTTCAAAGTTCTTCAAAAATATCGTTCTTCCAAGTATGTAAGGCATCTCAAAGTGATGGAATAAGTTTGTCCTTAAAGCGCCCCAAAAATGTCCTTCGGAATGCCTATAATCATAATTTTCATATATCTAAAAATTCATGCGTGATATCAGAAATCCGACTTCATATTCTCGATTAGGAGGCAAAATTGAGATGGAAATAGGTATAACTCGGATTTTAGTGGACCCATGGTGAAAAATAATTTTTGCTAATTCCCAAATTCCAGAGAGCATCCACGTCTTGGTCGTGAAGCGCCAGGGGCGCGGAACAGTACCTTTTTGTCCTTCACGTTAGGTCCGCGTCACGGGCCATATGCGGATTAGTAAAACTTTTTCCTTAGTTTTTCCTATGCGCCTAAGGTTGGGTTCATAGCCCTATGCCCATTTAAATGTAAAATTACCCATACTTAGCAATTTTTCAACTTTATATCACTCAAAACCCTCACAAAAACCTCTCAAAGACTTAACCAAATATCTCACACCAAATTCAATGATTTCAAGCTTAGCTTTGGAACTCAAGGATTTACTTCAATCTCTAAGTTTCCTTCAAGCTCATCTCAAGAAAACCCAAGTTTAAGGTACATGGATTTCATCCATTGAGTCCTTTCACCCATGGAGTCCAATCTCCCTTTTTATGAAAATTGTATAATTTCAAGTTGTGTTACTTATGAGTATCTCTTATTATGAAATATGATCATAAATTATGTTTGGGTTTTTATCAAAATATTGATTATGCATGAGTATCCATTTTAAGCTTACACTATGAGTTGATCTTTGTGTATTGAGACTATGCATGTTTTGAGATATGAAACTATGATCTATTATGAGTTTTGATGATGGATTTCAAGGTACCCTACATGAGGGTTTTACTACGCGTTGGTGGGTTGATTTGCATTAAGTTTTCTCATCTTATTTCACTCTCAAATTGCATGATTTTGAACTAGTATCATGAACCCACCAAGTGTTTGATAAAATGTCAAGTCAAGAATTCTTAAGTAATTGATGGTCTATTTCATGATTTATAAGTGAATATATGAAGATTAAGGGGTTTCAAGTATGTATTGAATTCATGAACATTATCTATGATTTTACAAGGTATAGGCTAAGCCCTATTTCAAGGTTTTTACCTCTTATGAGCCATCATATTAAAGCAAGGGTTCATGTATGATTATGATTTACTCTCACGTTCAAGTTAGGCTCACTACTAGAGGTCAATCATGTTTCAAGAGCTACTCGTGTCATGTCTACATGTTTCTTACAACCTATACAGGTTATGATTATTTCAAGTATTCCGTGAGATTTGACTTAGTACCAATTGAGGCTTAAGATGGGGTCTCGACTCAAGGAGTCCTTATATAAAGTCTTTAGTCTCTAAACTATGTGCCACCATAGGATTATGATTATTAGCCTTGTTATACTATTGATCCATCTAGTGATGTATTCATGTTTGGTTTGCCTTGGCAAGTAGACCACACCTAGCCGGGGGGTGTCATGCCCGTCCACTTTACCAAGGGGGTGTCATGCCTTGGATTTTATGTTGTAGCTACTTGGTCTATGTTGGTTGAGGTCGCTTCACACACATGTGTATCATATATATTGTGCAAGATGAATGATTTACAAGCATGTTTTATTATGAGCATTGCTCATGCATGCCATATTGAGATTATATATCTATTGCCTATAATTATGCATTTTGGATATATTGGCTTATGTCTTGTTGCATTGCATCCCGTATACATAGTACATTCAATATATTAACGCATACTCCTCCACATGTCTTACGATCCTCTGAAGCAAGCTTTGGTAAGTCCTCAAGTTCGAGGACACTATCTATATTACTCTTGCCATTTTGGAGACTTCTTTATGTTGAACACTTGTTACTATGAGGGTGAGCCCAGAAAGTGTCTTGGTCCCAGATCCATTCCATGTTAGGGGTGTTGTTGGATATTATGATGTACTTATGGTATGAGCTTCACTCTTTATGCTTTTATGAATATCAAGATTTTCCCTTAGTCCCGCTTCCCTTATATCTCTTGTTGTTGTTTACTTTGCTTTCGTGACCAAGGATGTATGATTGATATGCTAAGATGCTTGTTTGGGCGCCTTGAGCCACCATTCATTATGTCACGTCTAGTTCCTAGGCTTGGGTCATGACAAACTTGGTATCAGAGCACTAGGTTGTTACTGGCCCTCGGAATCCAACACACGCATCGATTAGAATCTTATTCATGGTTGTGAAGCACGCCACAACTATGAATGAGAGGCTATGAGAGTTTTAGGAAGATATTTCACTTCTTCATGGTATATATCAAGCTTTAGATGTAAGTGTAAGGTTTTTCCCCTACGAATGCTCTTTGCTCTTCTAGATCATGCCGATTCCAAGAGGGAGACTAAAGAGAGCACGTACACCCGAGGAGCAACCGGCCCCTCCCGCTCCTCAAGCTCCTCAAGGTGGAGGGGTAGTCTAAGATTAATTTTGAGGCGCTATTATAATGTTGGCTAATGCTATGACCAACCAAATTAACCAAGGGACCCCAGCCCCTTAAGCTCCTACTCTGCTTCTAGGGTGAGGGATTTCACAAGCATGAACCCACCGGAATTTCATGGGTCTAAGTTGGATGAGGATCCCCAAGATTCATAGACGAGGTGTACAATGTGTTATTCATCATGGGAGTCAATTCGGAGGAAAAGGCGAAGTTTGCGGACTACCAAGTTAAAGGGGTGGTTCGAATTTTGTTTACTCAATGGAAGTTGGAGGAAGGGAATGATAATGCTATCTATTGGGAAGAATTTAAAGTCGTATTCCTCAACCGGTTCTTTCCTATCTAGCTAAGGGAGGCTAAGCTGATGGAGTTTATGAACCTGAAGCAAGGTTCCATGAGTGTGAGGGAGAATGCCCTCATGTTCAACAACCTCTCCAAGTATGCTCCACAATTGATTACCGAACCTAGATCAAGGATGAATAAATTTATGTCGGGAGTGTCCGACATGGTCAATGAGGAGTGTCGTACCGCTATGCTAGTAGGAGATATGGACTTATCTCAGCTCATGACTTATGTCAAGCAACTAGAGGGGGAAAACCTTAGAGAAAGAAAAAGTGGTGAGCCCAAGAGGGCTCGCTTTGAAGGTGGTTTCCAAGGTTTTAAGTGTGGGCCAGTTTCCTCAAGGCCACAAGTTCCAAGGCCAAGGGTCATCTAATGCTGAGGTTTGCCAATGATAGAGTGACCAACCTAAGATTCCAAGGTGGTAATGGAGGAATGACAAATCCTAGATGCTTAAGGTGTGAAAAGAATCATAGTGGTCCATGTTTGAGGAATTCTAATGTTTGCTTTGGTTTTGGTGAAATGGGTCAAAAAGTTATTGGTTGTCCTCACGCTCAAAACAAAGGTAGAGATGGTCATCCACAAGGCCAAGGTGCAAATGTGGGTCCAAGGGCTAAGGCAGGCCAACAAGGGGGTGCTCCAAGGCAAAATAGACTATATGCTCTTCAAGTAAGACAAGGGGTGGATGAGGTACCCGATATCATCACCGGTATGTTAAAGCTTTTTAATTTTGATGTGTATGCATTGATAGAACGGGGTGCCCCTCGTTCTTTTATTACTTCTTTTGTTTCCAAAAAGCTTCATGTTAGTCCTGAATTACAGTGTGAACCTTATAAAGTGTCAACCCACATTGGTGAGTCCATTGTTGCTAAAAGAGTCTATAGAAATTGTCACGTGTTCATATTGCATAAAGTCTTTCCTTGTAATTTTGTTGAATTAGATATGGTGGATTTTGATATCATTCTTGGGATGAATTTGTTGCATGCATATTATGATTCTATTGATTGTAGAACCCGTAGGGTTAATTTTCAATTCCCTAATGAGCTCGTCCTTGAGTTGAAAAGTCATTATATGGTGGTAAAGGGTAGATTTATATCTTTTCTTAAAGCCCAAAAGTTGATTTCTAAGGGTTGCCTTTATCATCTTGTGAGGGTTAGGGATGTTCAGTCCAAAGTCCTTCCTATTGAGTCGGTTCTGGTGGTTAGTAAGCTTCTTGATGTCTTTCCCAATGAGCTTTCTCGTGTTCCTCCTGAAAGGGAAATAGACTTTGGTGTAGACCTCCTTCCTGATACTCAACCTATTTTCATTCCCCTTTACCGCATGGCCCCGACGGAATTGAAGGAGTTAAAGGATCAATTGAAGGATTTGTTGGAGAAGGGTTTTACAAAGCCTAATAAGTCACATTGGGGTGCACCAGTTTTATTTGTGAAGAAAAAAGATGGTTCTCTTAGAATGTGCATTGATTACCGGTAACTTAATAGGGTTACCATAAAGAACAAGTACCCTCTACCAAGGATTGATGTCCTTTTTATCAACTTCAAGGGGCTAGTCACTTTTCTAAGATTGATCTTTGGTCCGGATATCACCAAGTGATAGTGAGGGAGTGTGATATTCCCCAAACGTCTTTCAGGACTAGGTATAGGCACTTTGAGTTTGTGGTTATGTCCTTTGGGTTGACTAATGCACCAGCTATATTTATGGATCTCATGAATAGGATCTTTAAACCCTATCTTAACATGTTCGTGGTGGTCTTTATTGATGATATATTGATTTATTCCCATATTGAGGAGAAGCATGTGAATCACTTGAGGGTGGGGTTGCAAATCTTCAGGGAGGAGAAGTTGTATGCAAAATATGAAAAATGTTAGTTTTGGTCGAAAGAGGTTACTTTTCTAGGGCCTGTGGTGTTGGGTGATGGCATTAAGGTGGATCCTAAGAAGACGGAGGTAATAAGGAATTGGCCTAGACCCTTGACTCCATCGGACATTAGGAGTTTCTTGGGTTTAACGGGTTACTACCAGAGGTTTGGGCATGGTTTTTCTTTCTATTGCTTCCCCTATGACAAAGTTGTCCCAAAAGAAGGCAAAATTTGTGTGGACCGATGAATGTGAGAAGAGTGTTCAAACTTTGAAAGATAAGTTTGTCTCCGTTCCTAGCTCGGCTCTACTAGAAGGGTTGGAAGGGTTTGTGGTATATTGTGATGTCTCAAGAATTGGTTTGGGGTATGTTTTGATGCAAAACAGTAAGGTGGTAGCATATGCCGCTAGCCAACTTAAGGTGCATGAGAAGAATTATCTTACCTATGATCTTGAAATGGTAGCCGTAGTGTTTGCTTTAAAGATTTGGCGTCATTACTTGTACGAGGTTCATGTTGATGTGTTTACTAACCACAAGAGTCTCCAATATGTGTTCACCCAAAAAGATCTTAATCTGAGACAATGAAGGTGGTTAGAGCTCCTTAATGACTATGATATGAGTGTGCATTATCACCCCGGCAAAGCCAACAACATGGTCGATGCTCTAAGTAGAGTGTCCATGGGTAGTCTAGCTTATGTTGATGATGGTGGCAAAGAGGTGGTAGAGAGGTTCACCGGTTGGCTAGATTGGGGGTTAGGTTGGATAAAGTTAAAAATAGTGGTGTAGTCGTTGTTGATTGTTCTGAATTTTCCTTGATTGAGGAAGTAAAGTCAAAACAAGATCTTGACCCCTCATTGTTAGAGTTGAAGGCCTTGGTTAAAGGTGGTAAACTGGAGGTTTTCTCCCAAGGGGAAGATGGTGTCCTTAGGTACCAAGGTAGGTTGTGTGTACCTAATGTTGATGACTTAAGGGAGTTGATGCTGAAGGAGGCCCATAATTCATCCTATTCCATTCATCCCTGTTATACAAAGATGTATAGAGACTTGAGGAAGGTGTATTGGTGGGGTGGTATGAAGAGAGATATTGCCAAGTTCATACCCGGATGTCACATTTGCCAACAAGTGAAAGCCGAACATCAAACACTGGGTGTCCTAGCCCAAGATATAGAAATTCCTACATGGAAGTGGAAAGACATCAACATGGATTTTGTGGTTGGGTTGCCTAAGAATAGGAAACATTTTTACTTTATTTTTGGGTTGTTGTGGGTAGAATGAAAAAGTCGCCTCACTTCCTACCGGTCAAAGCCACTTATGGTGCCGAAGATTATGCCAAGTTGTACATACATGAGTTGGTTAGATTGTATGTGATGCCCTTTTCTATCATTTCGGATCATGGTGCTCAATTCACTTCTCATTTTTGGAGGCCTTCCAAAGAGGTCTTGGTACCATGGTTAAGCTTAGCACAACTTTTCACCCTCAAACAGATGGTCAAGCTGAGAGGACTATCCAAACTCTTGAGCATATGTTTAGAGTTTGTGTTTTTGAGTTTAAGGGTAGTTGGGATGAACATCTACTACTTATTGAATTTGCTTACAACAATAGCTACCACTCAAGCATTGGTATGGTTCCCTTTGAAGCTTTAGATGGTAGACATTGTAGATCCCTAATTGGGCGGTTTGAAGTAGGGGAGATGACTTTGCTAGGTTCGGATTTGGTCATGGAGGCTAGGGAGAAGGTGTAGTTGATAAGAGAGAGATTAAAAACAACCCAAAGTAGACAAAAGTCCTACTCCTATGTGAGGAGAAGAAATCTTGAGTTTCAGGTTAGTGATTGGGTTTATTTGAATGTCTTACCCATGAAGGGTGTGGTATAGTTTGGCAAGAAGGGGAAATTGAACCCAAGGTTTGTGGGTCCTTATAAAGTTTTGAGGAAAGTGGGTAAGGTTGCATACGAGTTGGAGTTGCCTATGGAGATGAATATGGTCCATCCAGTCTTGCATGTATCCATGTTGAGAGAGTGTGTGGGTGATCGAAGTGCTATAGTGCCCTCGGATGTTATGGGTGTTGTAGAAGATAATTTGACCTATGAGGAGGTCCCGATTGAGATTTTGGATAAACAAGTGAAGAGGTTGAGAAACAATGATATAGCTTCACGTTAGGTCCACATCGCGGACTAGATGAGGACTAGTTCAGCTTTTTCCTTAGTTTTCCCTATGCGCCTAAGGGCATTGGGGTCATAGCTCCATGCCTACTTAAAAGTGAAATCACCCATACTTAGCCATTTTTTATATATCACCCAAAATCCTCAAAAAAACCTCTCCCAGACTTAACCAAATATTTCATACCAAATTCAAGGATTTCAAGCTTCACTTTGAAGCTCAAGGATTCACTTCAAGCTCTAAGTTTCCTTCAAGCTAATCTCAAGAAAACACAAGTTTGAGGTATGTGGATTTCATCCATTGGGTCCTTCCACCCATGGAGTCCAATCTTCCTCCTTATGAAAATTGCATGATTTCAAGTTGTATTACTTATGGGTAGCTCTTATTATAAAATATGATCATAAATATGTTGGGGTTTTATCAAAGTATTGATTATGCATGAGTATCCATTTTAAGCTGACACTATGAGTTTATCCTAGTCTATTGAGACTATGCATGTTTTGAGCTATGAAACTATGATCTATTATGAGTTTGGATGATGGATTTCAAGGTACCCTACATGAGGGTTTTACTACGTGTTGGTGGGTTGATTTGCATTAAGTTTTCTTATCTTATTTCACTCTTAAATTTCATGATTTTGAACTAGTATCATGAACCCACCAAGTGTTTGATAAAATGTCAAGTCAAGAATTCTCAAGTTATTGATGATCTATTTTATGATTTACAAGTCAAGTGACTACATGATGATTAAGGGCTTTCAAGAATGTGTTGAATTCATGAAAATTATCTATGATTTTACAAGTTACAAGCTAAGCCCTATTTCAAGGTTTTTACTTCTTGTGAGCCATTCATGTTAAAGCAAGGGTTCATGTATGATTATGATCTATTCTCACGTTCAAGTTAGGCTCACTACTAGAGGTCAAGCATGTTTCAAGAGCTACTCATGACATGTCTCCATGCTTCTTACAAGCTATACAAGTTATGATTATTTCAACTATTCCGTGGGATTTGACTTAGCACCGATTGAGGCTTAAGATGGGGGCTCGATCAAGGGGTCCTTATATAAAGTCTTTATACTCTAAACTATGTGCCACCACAGGATTATGACTATTACCCTTTCTATATAATGGATCCATCTAGTCATGTTATAACGTTTGGTTTGCCTTGGCAAATAGACTACACCTAGCCGGGGGAAAGGGGGGGTGTCATGCCCGTCCACCTTACCGAGAGGGTGTCATGCCTTGGATCTCAAGTTGTAGCTACTTGGTCTATGTCAGTTGAGGTCTCTTCCCACATATGTAGGACATATATATTGTGCAAGATGAATGATATACAAGCATGTTTTATTATGAGCATTGATCATGCATGCTACATTGAGATTATATATCTATTGCCTATGATGATGCATTTTGACTATATTGGCTTATGTCTTGTTGCATTGCATCCGGCATACTTAGTACATTCAAACATACTAACATATACTTTATGCCTATATGATATTAACATGTAGGGACCGGAGCTCTATTTGATCATCCTCCTCCACGTGGCTAGTACGATCCTTTGAAGCAAGCTTTGGTGAGTCCTCAAATCTAAGGACACTATCTATATTACTCTTGCTATTTTGGAGACTTCTTTATGTTGAACACTTGTTACTATAAGGGTGTGCCTGGAAATTGTCTTGCCCCCGCTTCATTCTATTTTAGAGGTGTTCTTGGATATTATGATGTACTTATGCTATAAGCTTGACTCTTTGTGTTTTTATGAATATCAAGATTTTCCCTTAGTCCCGCTTCCCTTTTTATTATATCTCTTATTGTTGCTTACTTTGCTTCCGCGACCAAGGATGTGTGATTGATATGCTAAGAGGCTTGTTTGAGCCCCTTTGGGTTTCCATTCGTCATGTCACGTCTAGGCCCTAGGCTTGGATCGTGACAATCCTCATGGGCTATACCTAACTGTAGTCAGTATGTTTTTAATGAAACCTTTCTTGAATTTTGAGTTCCTTTTTTTTCGTTTATTATTACTTTAGAATCTATATCGTTGAATTTATAATCACTTACATTATTTGAGTTCTTGATTATTCTTCATGCTTACATTTCGTATGAACCCTAGTTTAGCAAGTTGAAGGATTTACATTGCCATGTGTTTCAAATTATTTTGAGTTAAAATAAAAGAATTTCAAAGCTTTGGGAAAAGAAAAGTTTTGAGGAAACTAGAGTAATCCAAGTGCATTGTGGGATTTCAAAAAGAGCATGATTATATGTTAAAAAAAAACATGGTATATTAGTTTTTCTCTTTTGAAGAAATATTCAGCCAATTAAATTCCGTTGCAGTTCTACCCGTATGGATTATTTGTAGAGTTTAAAGTGAGACAAAGTATTTTACATTTATCACTAAAGATGAGTTTCAAGGAAATATAAGTGGTTCCAAATACATATTTGGTGTTAACAAAACTATGTCTATTTTTAAGAAAGCATTATTACTTTTAAAGAAAGCATTTTCTACGGTAAAGAAAGCACTACTAGTATGAGAAGCATTATAAGTTATGAGAGATCAATTTTTTCTCTTTTAAGAAACTAGTTGAGTAATTATCAATTTTTTCTCTTTTAAGAAACTAGTTGAGTAATTACTTTAAACCCAGAAATGATAATGCTTTAAACATTTTAGATGAACATAATAAATAATTTTGGGAGTAGTAACAAAAACAAATTTGGGTATGAGTGCAGAGAACTCTAACCCCATAAACTACGTAGACAGTGTAGGATTGAATTTTACCAAGTGTACAACTCTCATATGCCACTGAGATAGCTCAGTTAAGATGGATCTAACAGTACTTCATCCCTTACTCTGGCAAAGTATGGGATGACTCTGGCAGCGTGGGCAAAATATTGTATCATCCCGAAGCTCATAGTGATAGTTATCAATTACAAAAACTCTCCAAGAAGTAAAGCTTATTACTTTATGCACTGAGATGTATTATTTCTTTATTCAAGTATTTCCTTTTATTATGTTGCATATTTGATTGAGTTGAGCTAGCTTTCAGAGCTAAGGATTTTGAATATTATATTTTTATATATTTAGTTATGCTCAATAGTGCATTAAAACAAGTGTTTCTTTTATATTGAGTTTCATTTCAGACATGTTTCAATTATATGTTTTACTTGCATGACATATTTTTATAAATTGAGTTATCTCAGAATTCAGTTCTAAAGTTGAGTATCCTTTTCTTAGAACTTTTTGAACATCTTACATATCGTATATTCTATGTACTGACACCATTTGGTGTTGTATCATTTTATGATGTAGATTCAGGTACCCGTGATAGAAGATATTCAGTAAGTCCATCTCCATCAGCAGTCGAGGAGTCCTCTTTGCATTTAGAAGAGCTCAAAATTCGTTATTTCCTTGTACTTGTTCCAGTTTAGGTAGTCGTGTGCCTACCCCAGTACCTAGTTCAGAGTTAGTACTTTAGAGGCTTCATGGACTAGAAAATTATTGTTTGTTTTATTTCCTTGAAAATGTTCGAAAGCCATGAGTCAAGCTTTATACATTATTGCATATTGAGTTTATTAGTTTAGTTAAAGGACTTGAGTTTTATGAGTATTTTGCCCATTCTAATTTTTTATGATGTTATTGTCTTTCGCTGAGTTAGTTAAAAGGTGAAGTGGTTCACTTAGGACCAAAAATGGTTTTCGAGTGTCAGCCACATCCACGGTGTACACTTAGGTTATGACAAACTTGGTATCAAAGTACAGAGTTCAAGTGTTCAAGGGTGTCTATGATACCATGTCTAGTTAAGCCTTGCTTATAGGTGTGTTGTGCACTATACTTATACTCAGGAGGCTACAACACATTTAGGAGATGTCTCTCATTCTTTATACACTAGGCCATAAGAAACTTATTCGGATTCATGTGCTTCTCTAATCCATTCGACTACCCCCTCATAATCTAGATGGTTGAAACAGTAAAGTTCATATTCTTGTTTATGAGTTACTTTACTCTTAGATAAAGCCTTCAGAAAGTAAAGAGACTGCACAAGGCTTGAGAGGAGCCGAGTAGTATGCCCAAGTCTATTTATGTTAGGCCCCGTATATTTTTGAGCTAAACATAAGTGTACAGTTGGGAGATTTGGAGGTAGATGGTCCTTTAATGATAAGTTAAGTGGATTAGTGGAATTTGAGTAAATTAGTCGAAGGTCCTTATAT